>BHFT01019074.1:0-23435 GCA_004320025.1 Laticauda laticaudata
ATGATTGACAGTCTGGTGGAATCATCTCTTCTATTCATGCTTTCAGGTCTTTTTTCAATCTCTATGGCTTCTCTGAGCAGAATTATACATTGAAAAATCACGAGCATGGACCATATTTTGCACAATGAGAGTAATCACCACACCACACACAAAGTCAGTTGTATTTGAGCACTCTTCAATAGAATAGATACTGGTTTTAGCACACTGACAGCCAAAGAATGGGCATACCTCTTTCAAGTCTTTAAGCTCAATTCTTATTCTATGGACTTTATCTGAAAATGTATCACACCCATAGCCCAACAACCTATTGAAGGTGGAGTGGAACATCGGCATGGAGGGTGGTCTCATACATAAGGGGAGTATCTGAAACTGTTGCATGCATTCTCTTGACACATGGGATCAAGGTGATGCACAAACCAGATCAAATGTTTAGAATGAGAATGATGTGCCCAAAAGAAACTTTACCCAAAGAACAGGCATCTTTGGTGGTTTACCATATCAACTGCATTAACTGTGCAAGCAACTATGTAGGGGAAATGGTCAAGTGGTTACAGACCAAAGTACACGAACATGATTTGACTATCTGGCGCAAAGAGCAGCACTCCCAGATCTGGACACATATGAAGGAACACAATCACATATTTAATTTTCAAGAGGCCAAAGTAGTTGCCTGTGATGCAATCAAAGGTGACCCTTGCTGAAAGAAGCTTGGTTTTCCAACAACTCCATCAATAGACATATTGAACTGCTACCAGCCTACCAAGTATTGAGGCACCAAGAAAGATCCTGCAAGAAGAGCACAGACTGCTTCTTATCATGAGCAAAGCAACAAATGAATCTAGTGGACAAAACAAAAAGGCCTTTAAGATGGAAATTTGTTGGGATGAGGGAGGGAACTAGAGAGAATGCTGTCAAAGTCACGCACACAATGGCCATTGGTTAATTTTATATAAAGCACATATCTCCTTAAAGGTAGTTTTATGCTCTGACTATGTTAGCAGAGGCCAATGAAAGCTTAGTCACTTTGGGAATATTTTGGACAATGTGCTGTGAACACAACCAAAGGCAAGTTTTTATCCCAAGGACCCTAATGTTCTAACATTGAAACTGAGATCTCTGCCTTATAAATCAACATACTATTGTCTACTTCCTTCTAACAAGGAGGTACAAGCAATATAGTTAGATACATAACTGTATTTATTTCCCTTTACTTTCCTCATATCTTTACATTATTAGATTTACTCTTTCTATTCCAAAAAAGAACAGCATAACTGTGCATTTTGCTTGCTCTATTTTTGTGTTTGTAACTTTTTGTACTTGTCCACTTGAAGCATTGGTTTTTTGTACTTCATATGTTAGTTGAGACTGTAAAGAGCTGTCATCAAAACACTTGGAAATAAGTGCAGGTTGCCTTTTGTAATCAAGATTAGGTTGCACTTAGTTAAGATAATTAAGTGGATATTATAATCCCTAAAGCTGATTTGTGAATATTCTGAAAATATTTCATTGATACTGCTCTGATTCTGAAATTCAATATAATCTTATTTGCTGTGTGATCTCTGACAGGGAAGCATTCCTCATTTGAATGATTTAATGGTGGGATATTGCAGCAACAATTGGGGAGAAATTGAAACATCATTTCAAAATATGATTTTAAAAACTAAACAATTATTGCCTCAATCAAAGGATGTTGGGAATTTACTTGCAAATTTCTTGCATGAATGACTGAAAGGAGGGAATAAAATTACAGTTAGCCAAATGAGAAACAATAAACCTTACATTAACTTAACCCCAAATAATTAACCTTACATCTGAAAAAGGTCTTGATACATTCAATCTCTGTCTATGTCTCTGTCTTTGTTCCCCCTGTCCCACTCTCTGTGTGTATGTGTGCATTCAACTCAGTGTGGAATCCTGATAATTGCTTGGACATGTCCTTCCAGTTTTTGCATTATGATTCAGTAGTTTGCCACTGCTTCTTTGCCAGGGCTGAGAGTGAGTGATTGGTCCGAGGTCACCCACCTGACTTTTTGCCTAAAATGGGATGAGAACTCATGGACTTCTGATTTCTAGTCTAGTGGCTTAGCCACTCTACTAGTTTAGCTCTCCATACATTAAATGATAACATGTTAATAAAAAACAAACATGCAGAAATAGACCTACTGATTTCACAGGAATCCAGGAAGGAAGGTGTTCTGTATGCAAATAACTGGCTCCAAATAATGCATTCTGATTGGTTGTTTAGAACTAAAAGGGATTGGTTTCAAAGGAACCAATCCCTGAAAGCCCGTGGGAAGGCAGCAAACTCAAACAAATGTCATTTGGCTACAAGCCGGCAGGGGAAAAAGTATAAAAGACCGGCGCGGCTTGAGCCATGTTCCTTTTTCTCAACTACTGGCTAGGAAAGTAAAGACTTTTGCTGTTGGAACCGCGGTCTTATACCTCGGTTTTTCCGACAACACTGGCGCGAGGGTGGGATCGTCCTAACGCGAAGACCGAGCCATGGTGGAGAGAAAGTTTCCAGGACGACAAACGAATGGCTGGGACAACGCCCCGCCCACTACCTTTTAAAATCCCAACGAGGAGGAACTGGGATTCTATTATGCAAGACGCATTTCCAGATGTACTGGAAAGCAATGAGATGGAGGACATCTCAGAAACAACGCAAGAGAAGCCGTTTTTCTTAACCCGCACATGCGGACGACCCGTTTTCAAATGGCGAAAGCTCTGGCGAAGCCCCTCGAGACGTTAAACATAGTTAAACCATGGGTCCGAACTTCAGAAACTACTGAAAGCTCACTACGCTAGCGATGGTGGTCCAAACCTCAAATCATGACGGCATGAGTTCTAGCCGGAGAGACCAGAGGAGAGGTGAGACCGTAGCTGATTTCGTAGCCGCCTCTGACAAATAGGGGGAGAGTTGCGAATTCCTAAACCTTGATGAGGCTATGAGAGACCGAGTGGTGTTGGGACTAAGTGATTCATCAGCAACAAAGCAAGCTACTGAACAACCCTAAAAATAACCTTACGCTGAGGCATCACGGAAGCCCACAAGCCGCAGAAGGCCGCGAAAAAATTGGCCGTTACAATGAAAACAGATGAACACAAGCAGAGATGAAATACAACCTGGCCCAAGAGAAAACAATCTCCCGTTACCACCACACCACAAAGACTATGGCGAAACGTCTGAAGTCAGACCGACGAAGACGACAAGGTCCAACCGTATGTACGCCGGCAAGAAGAGCGCGAAAGAGATTTGGGGGAATGCGCCTGGCTGCGGAGGAAAAGTCACCCAAGAGCAGAATGCAGGTGTTCTCGGATGCCATCTGAAGAAGTTGCAAGAAACGAGGGCATAATCGAGAAAGTCCTGCAGGAACAAAAAAAACTACAGCTCAACGAGACGCAACAGATTCCCCCAACATTACTGAGCTGAGCCCAGGCAACGAGAAGAAAGTGGCCCGGAACAAGCAAACCGCAAACAGAGAGAAATACACATCAAACTGTTATAAAGGGAGCGCTAAAGACAGAAAGCGGAAAGAAAGTTTAACATAACAATAAGAATTGAAGGAAAGAGCCCTCGAATGGAAGTGGACTCGGGATCTCTTCCGTGTCCATACGGTCTCGTGGAACACCATAAAGCAACTAGTCCCCCTGAACATCCGACCGACAGAACTAAAAAAGCAGCGGCTAACCACTCAGGACTACCAAGGGAAACGCGAATCCCGGTAGTTGCATGGGCCCAATTCAAGTCACCCCCCCCCCCCTCAATACAAAATCATGTTGAGGTACTTCCGTTGAACCCATAGTCGATGCAGAGATTAGACAGAGCCTTTCTGGGCATCGAATGGTTCGCGCCTTTGGGCCATCGGGATGACCGGGAATAGACCGAGTGAGCACAACCGACTGGAGGAGACCTAATCCGGGATTCCAAGACGTGTTCGGGCTCACTTGACCAGTATTGGGGAAACCCTATTTCTTTCAGTCTAGACCCACAGGTAGCCCCAAAAGACTAAAAGCCAGGCGAGTCCCGTTGCTTTAAAGCAAAGATTGAGGACAAGCTAAATAAAACTAGTAGCTCAGGGGTGGCAGAGCCCTGTGGACCATGCCAAAATGGGAAAATGCCGATAGTCCCACACTATTAAGCCTGATGGGTTAATTCGAATCTGTGGTGACTACAAGGCTACCTGAACATGCACTACAACAGAGCGCATACCGCGGTGCCAGTAGTCCGCACTTGCTTACATTCCTGGGGGAGGAAAAATTTTTTTTCCAAAACTCGACCTGGCACAAGCGTATCAACAACTTCCCAGTAGACCCGAACAGCAGAGGGCACAGACCATAGTTAACACACAAAGGGGCATTCAGATTAAGAGATCCAATTTTGGAGTCAGTGTGGCACCAGGCGTTTTCAAAGCCCTAATGGGAACACCTCCTAAACGGCAATAACAAGGAGTCATAACCGTATTTCGACGACGTCCTAATCTCAGCAAAAAATGAAAACCAACTAAACAGAGACCTTAAAAAATGTAGCTAACTAAATTCAGGGAAGCTGGATTAAAAGTAAAAAAAAGAAAAAGTTGCTGCTGGCTAAAAAGAGCATCGAATTTTGGGCTATTTTAATAGACGGAGAGGGTATACACCCCACCGGAAAGAAAACTAAAGCCATAAAAGACGCACCAGAACCAAAGAACAAAGCGAGTTACAAGCATTTCCTGTGTCTATAAATTTTAATGTTTTTCGCTACCAAATAAGGCTACAATAGCAGAACGCTACAGACCGGTTTACTGACAAGAAAGCAATTTTGGGACTTGGAGATACAAAAGAAAAAAAGGGCCTTTCAAGCAAATAAAAAGCTTGCTAACTTTGAAGCACCGTTCTCATCCATTTAAGCGACACCGCTACATTGATGAGTGACCTGTGATGCTTCACCGTTTGGAGTCGGAGCGATCCTGAGCCACCAACGTTCTCTGGACGGAAGAGAGGCGCCCATTCGCGTACTAATCAAACTCTCTGCAAAAGCCGAGCGGGAAACTTCAGCCAACTGGAAAGAGGCCTTAGCAATTGTCGCTGGGGTAAAGCGTTTTCATGAAATACCTGTATGGGCGGGCTTTTTCAAAATTGTCAACAGACCAACAACCGTACTTGGAATTTTTTGGCGGGAAACAAGCCACACCAAATATCCCTGTCTCCAGATCGACTAGGTGGTCGAGTTTCCTAGCAGCCTCTGCATACACCCTAAAATACACCGGCCGGGGAAACAAATTTCCCATGTGGACGCTTTGAAGCAGAACACCATTGCCAGCAAAACGGAAGAAGACCGGCACCAACGAATGACTGCCTACAGATAGAGACCTGCCCCGATCTACCCATTCTCCGCGAATGATGTCGCCAGAAGCCCAACGGCAAAAGACCGCACTGACTCCCGCGTACTTAAGTGGGATAGGTTAAGAGGCCTGGCCGGAAAATCAAAAAAATCCAGAGACTTTTTTAAAACCTTCCGCCCAGACAAACCGAAATCTCGATAGAAAGGGTGTTTACTTTTGTGGGTGGGAGCGGGTAGTTATTCCAAACAAATTGGCAAAACAGGGTCTTGGCATGCTGCATGAGGACACCGCGGGAATTGTTAAAATGAAAAAGCCTTGCGAGGAAAGCTATGTCTGGTGGCCGGGCATTGATAAGGAAATTGAATATGTGGGTAAACAGTCGTGGCAACAAATGGCCAGAGAAGTCAGACCATCTCCTCCAAAAGCAGCCATAAGGGACTGGGAAGTTCCAAGGGGCCCCTGGTTGCAAGATCCATATTCGATTTCGGCGGGCCCCTACCAAAGGGACACACGTTTCTGATTGTCGTGACGCTACTCAAATTGGCTAGAGGTAAAAATTAATGCAATCAACGAACAACAGAAATGGTAATAGGGAAATTAGACAAACTTTTGCAACCCATGCCTGCGACGTACTAGTGTCCGATAATGGACGCACAAACTAACCAGCCCTGCTATTCGAACATATACCTAGGCCTCCCTAGGTTATAAGACATGCCCTCACAAGCGCCAGGCCATCCGGCTGAAACGGTAGGGCTGAAAAGAATGGTCAGGTTTTACCCAAGGAGGGTTTTGAAAAAGATGGACACTGGGGAACAGTCAAGCAAAATAAACCGGCTTATACTCACCCTCCAACATATAACACCAAGTACTACAACCAACAAAACCCCATCTGAACTAACTGATGGGAGAAACTTAATCGCAAGTAGACCGGTTACATCCAAACTTCACAAACCCGAAAACCCCCCTGACTCCTCTACAAAACGATTCAGAGTTCAAAATTGGCGATTTTGGTTTTATGCAAAAAATTTTACTGGGGACCCATTATGGTTACGGGACAAGCACAGTACATAACAGGCCCCAAGTCTTTAACCGTTAACGTTAGAGATGGCCAGGGAGTGGAAGTGGCACTTTGAAACAGCTCCGGTCCCGAAATTAGAAAGGAAACGATAAAAACACAACCAAGCAATTACAAAAACGACGAAATTCAAACAAAGAGGGGGGGGGAACGCGAAAAATTAAATAAAGAACCGTTTAAAACCAATGCCGAAAAACAAACTAGCCAAAAAGAAGCAAAATGGAGATCACTGTTGGAGAAAGTTGCGAGAAGATCCCACCGAAGGAGGCCCACCAAAGCCAGCTCAACCTGCGCGGACGAAATGGGAGGGAGCGGCAAGGCTGCCGGCCTGAGCGACCCAGGGCGGCAGCATAATGGCGGCCTCAACCCTTCCGGAAGGTTCCAGGGAGAAGTACAGAGGAAAACAACAACACCATCCGAAACGGTCGAAGACACCGCACAGAATGAACGCGCAGGTCCAGTCGAGTCCAAAAGAAGCCCCGCCTACTTACGAGACTACTACGTCACGACGTAGGACTGAACTAAGAGGGGAGGGGTGTTCTTTGCAAATAACTGGCTTCCAAATAATGCATTCTGATTGGTTGTTTTAGAACTAAAGGGATTGGTTCAAAAGGAACAATCCCTGAAGCGCGGGAAGGGGCAAACTCAAACAAATGTCATTGGCTACAAGCCGGTCAGGGAAAAAAGTCATAAAAGACCGCGCGGCTTTGAAGCCAATGTTCCTTTTTCTCAACTACTGCTAGGAAATAAAGACTTTGCTGTTGGAACCCGGTCTACCTCGTGTTTTTCCCGGACAAAACAGAAGGAGGGAGGGAAGGAGAGTGGGAGGGAGACAGACAGATAGACAGACAGACCAGTCACTCTAGCCATCTAATCCTCTTGTCATTTTCCACTTGTAGAGCATGAATGTCTGTTTTGTTAGTACCCCTGTATCTGCAGAGACACTTTATACAATTAAACACCCCAGAACACCAGGAGTCTCCATTGGTGTAGATATTCTATGGAAAGAAAGGCTGTTCTTTTTGCTATTAACTCTCTACCTGTGGAAGAGAGTTAGAATGAACTCAATGCTGATTGAACAGGATTAGAAAACCTAAGCTCCTTATCTGAATTAGTCACTGAACTCAGTGACAATGAGTAGGAAGCACTGAACTATTGACTAAATGTGTATATATGTATGGTAGCTGAACCCAGATTTCCATAAATTACTGTAATAGTGCATGTATATGTCTGTGTGAGAGAGAAAAAAAAAACTTGTGAAAATGGGGAAATCAATTGATTTTTAGAAATGTGATATTTTATTTTAAAGGCAATTAATCAGTAATTATGATGATATTAAAGATGATGCCCCGACTCTATCCTTTTTAAAGTACAGCTTTGATAGAGAACATGCATGTTGATATGAACACTATGTACAACTATTTTATATGCATATCTGTTTATTTATTTGTTTGCTTTTCCAGTGTGTGGATGTCTTTGTGTGTGGATGGGAAAATTATCAGCCTTTTGCAAAGCAGAGGAATCAGGCCATGTGTGTGTAGGTCAGATCTTTGTTTAAAACCTATTACTTTTTGTTATATATTTTTGAATCCTAGATTCCTAGTCACTTTTCCTAAACTGTGAAGATTGATGTCTGTTTCATGTTCCCACAATGGTTCTGCCCCTTTTTATTTCCCATCCTTATTAACTTTAACTTTTGGCAACCCTAGTTAACAGTTTGTAATAGTGGGCTCAGTGCAGAAATATTTTATGTTTATAATCTCCTACATTAGAATCTTCTTTCAGACCTCCTGGTCCACCTGAACAGAATACTAAATCTCCTGTGTGTCTACTAAATAATGAGGTCATATATCAGCTGCAGTAGGTCATAGGAGGACATGAAATCTTGAATCATGTCTGCCTGAGCATCTTCAACATGGAGTTGAAAAGAAAATATGCCTCTAAATATCAGAGATCATGCAAGGTGCTATTTTAAATAACATAGGATTTGATCATTCATCAATACTCTTAAAGCTAGTACAATCTCTTAAATTAGCATTTCTGATTCATAGTGGGTAAATATGAAATATTTTTTCTTCCTAAAACATGTTACTGAAGCATAAACTGCTTCCCCTGTATTATTATACCCATTATACATGAGACTTTCTTATATGAAAGCTTTTTTAAAAATAGAAAAAAAATGGAGCTTGTTTTCTGGTGATATATTTGGTGACACATTTGGTAGAAACCTGCAGAGCTGACATTGTGAACCCAAGTTCAAATCACCTCTGTTTATCAGATTGCTTCTTTGACTTCCTTTATTGAAGAAGCCAAACAGAAAGATAATACAAAGTTATCATTCTATACTAGATGCTTTTGCATCAGTTCAAGGAGGATGGACTTGTAGAAAAAAGAGTTCAAAATTCAGGACCTTTTGTGCATTAGAAAATGAATGGCGAATGCCCCTGCTGAAATTCCCTGACTTTGAATTCTGATTAAATTATATTTTGCTCAAAGAAGACCATCCAGGACAAGGTATATAAAGAAACATTTCTTCATTTGCCTGTTCCCTGGACAGATTACATAAATCAGATAAAGAATCTTAATCTTTATTAATTTATATCAGGAATCTAAAACAAGGCAAAAACAATGCAAAAATTATCCAATTTTATTTCATATTAGATGTATGTGATANTTTTGACTATTCAGGGCCACTGTTGATCTTTAAATTGTTGGCTAATACATGTTGGTTTAAATTTAATTTTTATTTCATTTATTTGATTTCAGTCACAATTGTAAATAAAATATTGTACTTTTCTGGTAAGTAATAAATTTCATCTTCTGCCTCTTTCAAGCAGTACAATTTAACAGAAAGTTAAAGGCCTGAAGGGCCAGCCTTGGGTTTTAGACTGTTTGACTTGATGTATCTGAAACCAGTTCAACATAACTATGAAGATGACAGAGGTCTCCATATTAACTTCAGAATATTCCAGTGGTCAGAAACCTACATGGGTCCAAGAGCTTTTTCTTTTTCCTAGAGAAAAAGAAATTATCCAATTTATGATGCAAGAGGAACAGGAGGAGAAATATCAGAAATCACATTAAAATTAATTATGTTGGAAGTAGAATTAATTAATACAATGTTAATGATTGTATAATTCTAAAAAATTGGTTTCTTGCCAGATTTTAAATTTAACCAACATCAAAAATTCCATACCTGTCCTTCCAAAATCCACCTGTTTTTAATTCATGTTTTTGTATGCACTTTTTACATGCATACTTTTTTTTGTGAGAAGTTCATCTTTTCTTTCAAAATCTATTAGACTGGAAGGTCTATAAGTTTTATCAATAGTCTATCACAACATTCCTGAAATAAGGTTTGATACTGATTTGCCAAGACAGCCATGATCAGGTACCCAGTGAATGAAAAGGTTTTAAAGTACCTTATTAATTTTAACATTTTTTTATTCATTCAAGCAATTAATAAGGATGTAATGGATGACATAAAAAGCATGTATACCAAGCAAGATGGACCCAGATCTCTTTCAAACTCCTTAATAATATCAGCAAAAATATCTCAAGGGTGGCAAATCTCCATAGTAGGAGTTAGGTTTCATGCTGAATGTCCCAGCTCAAAAGCCAGTATTATATTTGTTATAAAAAAACCTGGCACCATGACTTCATGAACATGCTTTCTATGGTCACAAGACTGCAAAATCTGATCTTGTAAAAAATCCCAAACACATTAGGTCAAAATGAGTTCTAAACTTTTCTTAGTAAGTCCCTTTTTACCTTAGCTGTTGTTGGCTCCGTCGATCTCGAGAGATCATGGAAAATTCGCGTCATGGAAATGGACATGAAAAGTGCTGAGTCTGTGGTGGAACCGCTCTCGTCCTTTGCATTCTGTGTGACCGTTTTTCTCGCCATCGGATATTTCTTCTTCCTCAGCTGCCTTGATGAGTTCCTGGTGGCTGTTCACCAACCTTGGCGATTTGAGGCCATGGTCTCGAGCTGAGAGGGGTTGAATCCGCCAGCTTTAAGATCTCGCTTGCAGACGTCCTTGTAGTGGAGAGCTGGGCATCCAGTATGCCTTGTGCCGGTGGCAAGCTCTTCCAAAAAGCATGCTTTGGGTATACGGTTGTCGTCCATGCGGATGACCATGGCGCCAACCAACGCAGGCGTCTTGCTGTCAGGCAAGGCATACATGCTTGGCAAACCCTGCCTTGGCCAGGACCGTCAGTTGGTTATGTGATCTTGCCAGGTGATAACGAAGGAGTCTGCGGAGGCAACGAAGGTGAAAGGCGTTCACCTGCACTCCTGATGAGAAGTAGAGTGTCCATGCTTCACTGCCATAGAGGAGGGTACTCAAAACAACTGCCCGATAGACTTGCATCTTTGTGTTGGTAGTCAGCATAACATTGTCCCACACTCGTTTTTCAGGTGGGCCATTGCTGCTGCTGCCTTGCCAATCCTAGCGTTCAAATCAAGGTCAAGAGAGAGGTTGTTTCACAAGTGTAGAACCGAGATAGGTGAATTTTGTCTACCATCATGAGGGTGTGTTCGCCAATGGAGATGCTTGGAGCACCACTGACATCCTGGCCACATAACCTCTGTTTTCTTCAGACTGATGGTTAGTCAAAACTCGCTGCATGGCAGCTGCAAAGCGGTCAATAAGTTGCTGCATGGCCTCCCTGAGTACGCGCAAGGGCGGCAATCATCTGCAAAAAGTAATTCTCTGATGAGGACTTTCGTAACTTTCGTTTTGGCTCGCAGACGCGCGCGATGTGAATAATCCACCGTTGCTCCTGGTGATAATGAATACGCCGTCATCAAGACTCGTCAAATGCATATGAGAGGAGTAAGGAGAAGAATATTCCAAAGAGTGTAGGGGCAAGAACGCATTCCCTGTTTGATCACCATTTTAGATTGGGAAGGGTTCAAGACACGACCCATCAAATTGGACAGCCCATTCATGTCATCATGAAAGGACACGATCATTCTCAGAAGCTTGGGGGGGCATCCAATGCGCTGGAGGAGGGCAAACAGTCCATCTCGACTGACCAAGTAGAAGGCCTTGGTTAGGTCTATGAAGGTGAGATAAAGCGGCTGTCTCTGCTCACAGGCATTTTCTCCTGGAGTTGTCTTACGGAGAAAACCATGTCCGATGGTTGATCTGGCAGCTCTAAAGCGCACTGTGCCTCTGGGTAAGACACGATTAGCGAGAATTTTCAGTCTGTTGAGAAGAACACGTGTGTAGGCTTATACCGGACAGTACTTAGCAGCGATATACCATGGTAGTTGTTACAGTTCACTTCTTTCTCCTTGTTTTTTGTACAGCGTGATAATCTTGGCGTCATGCATGTCTTTGGGTACAGCTCTTCCCTCCCAGCATTGTAGCAAGAGTTCATGTAGGTGTTCCAGGAGAGAGCTATCTTTTTGCCATCCTTCACTACTTCAGGTGGGATGTTGTCACTGCCCTGCGGCCTTGCCGTTGGCTAGGAATCGATGGCTTTCTCAAGCTCTTCCATTGTGGGTGGGGCGTCCAGCTCGTCCATTCTGGGAAGTACTTGGGTTTTCTCAAGTGCTGAGTCGGTGACAGTGGTCTTTCTCGAGTAAAGTTCCTGGTAGTGCTCAGCCCCACCTTTCCATCTGTTTGCTGCGGTCAGTGAGACTAGGCTTCTGCTGACTTGAGTGGGGCGATCTTGATTGCGCTTGGACCATAAGCCTTTTTCATTCCTTCATACATTCCACGCACATTCTCCAGATCGGCAGAAAGCTGGATGTTCTGGCAGAGATTAAGCCAGTAATCATTTGCACAGTGCCTAGCAACCCTTTGTGCCATCGCTATGAGCAGCAACGGAGTGCTTGCGAGTGTCTTAGTGGATGGGTTCTCTCTGTAGGCGAGGAGGGCATCACGCTTCACAGCTATGACGGGTTCGATCACAGCGGCTCCTGCCTCAAACCGTCTCTTTGTTTCCTTTGTTTTTCTTGCCAAAAAGTATCAAGAGCAGTCTGGAACATGCCTCACGGATGTGGTTCCACCTCAGCGTGGCACTATCTGTTGGACAGTCTCCAGGCGTCAATTGATGGTTCTGGCAAAGCGTTCACGTAGCTCAGTGTAATAGCGGTTCCGACTGTATTGATGCGAGGCTGGGCTTCTGCTTCAAATCGGTAAACATGTTTGGGGAGGAGGCGTATCTTGCTGGTGACCAGAAATGGTCTGTGTCACAGTCGGGCACTGTGGAAGCTGCGCGTAACAAGCACTTGATTCAGAAGCGATCTTCGAGTGATGATGTAGTCTAGTTGATGCCAATCGCGAGACCTGGGATGTCTCCACGACACCCTATGGTGGGGGCTTAGTCGGGGAAGAAGTGTTGGGTGACACAGAGGTCGTTATAAGAGCAGAGCTCAAGTAAGATGCTGGCCGTTGTCAATTCAACTTGCCGACACCAAAGTGGCCCAAAGAAAGGGGCCAGGAGGTGTGGTCAGCTCCCACCCGGGCCGTTTGAAGTCACCCAGTAGAAACAGGTGCTCCTCTACAGGGATCTGCCGTATCGTCGTCTCAAGTTCCCTGTAAAACAGGTCCTTTGCCTCTACTGCAGAACAGAGCGTTGGGGCGTAGACGCTGAGGATGTTTTGTCGGTCCAAATGAGGTGTTGAGCGGAGTGACAGGATTCGGGTGTGCCTGAGGATGGTCCCTTCTATAGCTTCTATGAGGGAGTTCCGGAAAGCAAATCCGACTCCCATAGAGCCTGTGCTCATGTGGTTCCTGCCCTTGCCAGAAGAAGGTGTAATCTCTTTCCTTTATACTGCCGACACCAGGGAGTTGTGTCTCCTGCAGTGCGGCTATGTCAACTTTTCTTAGTAAGTCCCTTTTTACCTTAGTAAGCCACATAATACCTTAATTCAGGGTAGAGTTGGGGCAACTGGATGGATGCCCTTCCTGATGTCACATGGAGTTCACAGCAAAAAAAAAAAAATGTGTGTGCTTTTGGACAGAAAGATCTGTTGCTACCAAAGATCGATCGCTCAACCTTCTGAATGGGGATAAGCACCTTCACCACTAGGCCACCACATCATTCTCTAAGCCAGGGGTGTCAAACTCAATTTCATTGAGACTGTGTCAGTATTGTGTTTGATATTGGGGGGGCCAGGATGTGTGTGCCTGGGGTAGGCATGGCCAAATTAACATAAATCATGTTGGAGCATTTATGGTGGCCCAAGGGTTCTGCCAGCTAAAATGGTCTCCTGAACTCTGTGTTTGGCTGCAACTGCTTCTTTCAACTGCTTCCTGCTTCTTCTGCCAGTGAAAATGGAGCTCAAGAGGTTGCACACAACTCTCCTGAGCTCCATTTTTGCTGGCAAAGGCACCATACACCAGTCCTTCACTCTTTTGGGCAAAAATCTAAGCACCCGTGGGCCGGGGCTGGTTCCTGGGCCTTGAATTTGACATTTCTGCTCTAATCTTTTCTTAATATGAAGGAGAAAACAAAATATGTCACTAAACTTCTCAAAATACAATGGTATTCTGCACTGCTGGCACAACCATCATGCAGTAATGACAATTTTTTTAGACTCATGTTTCATGATATTGCAATACTAATCCAGGAAATATAACTCAAATATTTTGGGGGGTGGTTCCCACTAAGAGACCAAAAAAGAACCATTTGATACTAACATCTTTGAAACCATCATCCTGCCAAACATTAGACCATTTATACATGTAGATGTTGTTAGGAATATAAATCACCTAACAGGTATTTGGGTTAGAAATATATAAACCAGGATAAACATTTTAGTACTATGTCTTTAAGAGATTGCAAAAACTGCAATTGGGTGTGGTTTTTCAAACTGCCATAAGATGGAGCCAAAAACCTGGATTTTTTTGTCTGAGTCTCAGAAGAGAGCTATCTCTGTTTCCTTCTGTTGGAAAGTATTGCTGTTCCTCCATTTTTCCTAATTGACTGATATTTCTGGATTTGATATAAGTTTGTTACTGAACTGTTTTTGACACTGGAATTTGTTACTGAATTATCCCTGGATTGAAAACTGACTGATTTTACCTGTGAATGACTTAGGACTGCATATTTTGGACTTTGCTTAATGTTTCTGGTAGTAAAAACCTACATTTACTGTACAGTGTATCTGTGTACTGTGTGTGTATTATTCAAACACTTCTCTCAAATACGGCTCCCTGTATGTGCTCATTCTCCTAACGGGGAATTACCTCAACAGATGTCAGACAGCAAGCTGTATAAAAGGTTCATTTGTGATTATAAATACCAGGTAATTTAAAAGTAAGAAAATTTGGCACAGAGACACAACTAATAAATAACTTAGCAGATAATTTTGAAAGACTGTAAAAAAAATGTAGTCTTGGGTATGTAATTAAATCATTAATTTAATCATCTATTATAAATATGCATAATAAAAATAGGAAAGTATTTAGAATAGCCAATGACAAATGGTTTATGCCATGTATTCAGGTCTGCTAACCATTTATTAAGCCCAATAACGTCTTCTGAAATACATCTTTGCAAACTATCCACTTTCTGTATGCTATCCCAATAGAAGGTGTCTCTTTCACCGTGTGAACTCACTGCTGAAGTAATTCATATTGTCATCCTTATCATAATAGGGATAAAAAAAATCATTTGATGTAGGGATGTTACTAAGCCTTTCAGTTCCCCCCCCCACACACACATATTCTCTCATAGCTTGCATCAAAATGTTCCATCTTTAAACCTATCATGCCATTAAACTTAATCCAGTCAAAATAGCAAAGCTTCTTTAAAAGGCATGTGCTTAATTTGCTGCAATAAATAGTTACTTGTAAGATCTATAAGAATTGTTCCCTAATAATTTAAATGCTGTCATGACTTCTTTCCAGTGGTTTAGCCAGGCATTCTGAAAGATTTGATTTTAAAAATTCCCTGGAGTCAACATAGAGTAATCAGAATAATAAGTAGTGTCTTTCAATGCCATTATCTTAGACATATAAGACATATTTTTTGCTTATGCTGTAAGATACCTAATTATCTTTCTTCAATATATGCAGATAGAATTCCTTGAATTGAGAGAGAAAGAGAAAGAAAGAGGGAGGGAGAGAGAGAAAGAGGGAGAGAGAACATTTTGAAAGAACATTTTGCATTTGTCTCATGCACTGTATGTAGTAGGAATACAGAAAGTATTTATTTGTACCCCTTTCTTCCAACATGTGCTCTGAGTGTCAGTTCCTAAACTGATAGATTCAACAAGTCAAGGCTATGCCACAGAGGGGTAAACAGATAACATAATCAGAGTTAGAGGTACCTTATAGGTCATCTAGTCCAACCCTCCACCCAAGCTGGAGACCCTACACCATTTCTGACAAATGGCAGTCCAATCTCTTCTTGAAAGTCTCAAGTGATGATGCTCCCACAGCTTTCAAGGGCAAGTTTTGTCCTAACTTTAATCAAATACAGAAAAGGGGCAGATTTTAAAAATAAATAACACATTTCCTTTCACAGCAACTAAAACAGGAGGTTATATAGGAACCACATCTGTCCACATCAGAGGTGGTATTCATTAGGTTCTGACCAGTTCTGGAGAACCAATCATGGAAATTTTGAGTACTTTGGAGAACCAACAAATACCACTTCTGACTGGAGTTTTTACAGTATCATTCCCCTGCCATGTCCACCAAGCCACATCCACAGAACTAGTAGTAATTTTTTTTGAATCCCACTACTGGTCCACATGCTTTTACTTTACAAGATATGGTACATTTCTAGCAACTGTAGCTACTGCAAACCCAGAAAATATGTTCTATGGTCCTCTCAAGGAAGCAAAGAAATTACTCGGGTTAAGCCATTTGGAAAAGGAGGGTAATTGTCTGCTTTTTTGCTTTCCACAGAAGACCTGCCCCCTTGTTGCTGAAAAATAATTTCTGTCTCATGGATATGAAACTTCAATTTAAGTCTAATGGCATGAAACCAACTCCCAGCTAAGCCTGCATAGGTTGGCAGATTACCCTTTTCAAAAAACCTGCTTAACATCTGAAGTCCTTATTTCTTCACCCTCTTGCCTGCCTAGTGCTCTAGAGACCAATTAAAGAAAGAGCTCAAGCATAGAATTAGAAAATCTCCTCTTCAAGTTCTGTTATCCAACCTTTTGAAATGTTTTAGCAAGACAGTATTTGGCTTCAACTATTACCTATGCTAACAGAGGAAGAAGTAAGGCCAGCACAGCACTTATTAATCTTTTTGGTTTAAAGATGTGGTCTTTTTAGTTCCAGAAAAGATAATACTTGCTTAAAAATAAATGGAACACCTATGTCGTACCGTGAAGTTTCCAATCAGAGAAGAAAGGAGTTCTGTTTCTTTGCCATGTTTTATTTTAATTATTTGATTATACAAAATAAAGAATGCTGTAGGAAAAAATATTCTCAGTGAACTTGGAGTGAACCATCAGTTCATATTTTATATTTATTTTGAAATACAATGAATTGACACAATGGTGTAAATAATGGAATTCCAAATATGGAATTCCTCAGTGTTTCATCTTTTATTTGGAATATTTTGATTATTTTTAGATTCTTGCTAGGAGGGGTGATTCAGAATGGATTTGTTCAGGATATCTGCCTACTAGATAATGTCTTATGAAACTGAAAGAAGCTCATAGTTTGATATATTTTTACACTTAATAATATTTCCCAGTTTTAGCATATCACCAAAATACTTCTCCAGCTCTAATCACTGATATTACTCTGAATAGCACAACCTATCAGAACCAGCCCCAGAAATTGCTGGAATTTTACATTTCTACTTCTTAAGCTTCTTCTTGCAGATTAATTGTCAATCTACCAATTTTTTTTTTTATACTCAAAGGATAGAAAACATGTGATGAGATAAAATGCAGTGTGCTCCTCCATTTCAAATGTAGAATTTGTCTGTCTTTACAATAATCTTGCATCAAACCATAGCAAAAATGAAAAGTCTAAACACAGGTTTTTTTTTAAAGAATGCAATATTCCTATCCCTTTCAGTGTGTTTTTACAGGTGGAGATAAATATCTCAATATATATATATTCAATCCATAAAAATATCATCATGAACAGTTCTTGAAACATACATAAACAGATACAAAAACACACCTTCCCTACTGTTGGAGCTGAATCGTTTCACATGTGCATATAGGGCTGGTAATTATAGAGCTGAGGTGGAATAATGATTATTAAACCAGATTTTAAAAGAAAGAAAAGAGATTTGCTTTCATAAAGTATAAAAGAAAGAAAGTTTGGCATCATCCTCTCATGAGGAAAAATTAAGAACATGTGCTCATTGTGCATGTGGATAGAAAGAAAGGTGAAGGATGTTATCTCAGACACAAAGAACAGGAAGAGTGATAGACAAAAAGGAACTTAGAGTTAATCATTAAGTTATTATCTATATCATTGAAATCTGTAGGGTATGAAATGTAGTAGATTCAATACCACTGGATGTAAATCAACACGAGCCCCTAGGAAATCAAATTCTTTGGATGCATAAGATCATATTGTACATGCCAAGATATTATAGCTTAGCTTAGCTTCTTTCATGTGTTAATTGATGGACACCATGCTCTTCTCTAAGGTCATCTCCCACAACCCAAATGTAACATGGAAGTATTAATGATGATGTTATTCATCCACTCATGTCAGAGTCTTCATGATTCAATGGGAGAAGGTCTTTCAATGTCTTGCACTCTTGCACTATTAGTTTGAGTTATTCTATGCTCTAGCAGGTGTCCAGTCTCTGTGTTCTTTTGAAACTTGGTTTCCTTTTACCACTAACTCTTCCAAGCATAACTGCTTTTTCCAGTGAATTCCCCCACATGACTAATAAATGAGATGCAGTTTGGTGTTTTTGCCTTCCTGTGACATGCCCACTGTTATGTGTCCCAGTACTTGCTTGCTGGTCACTCTTGCTGTCCAAGGAATAAATAGGAGCCTTTTCTGGCAACACAGCTCAAATGATTTTTTATTTTCTTCCCGTCTTGCTTTTTTAAAGTCCAACATTCACAACCATAGGTAGCCACGTGGAATACAATAGAGAAGATTAATCTACATTTGGCTGCTAGGCTGATGTCCTTGCTTTTCCATATTTGTTCATGTTCATAATTGTTGTGGATTCAGTGAAATGTATGTTTTATTTCCAGGCTGCATTCACTGCTTTGAGTAATATGTGATCTGAGGAAAGTGAATTATTCCACACATTCTCTCTTCACTATCAATTTTTATTTTGATGTTTCCATTCCTTACATTGGTCATGAGATTGTTTTTTTTTTAATGTTCAGATGGGTGGTACCCCTCAGTAATGCTGCAGGTATGTTTTTAACACCTGTAGCCTTGTTGTTTGGCAGTTGATCATTAGCCATATAATCTCTTCCTCAAGGATGGCTGGTTCTATTTCTACTTTTCTTTCTCTTGTTCTCTTTCTTCATCATCCAGAAGCTAGGCCCCTTTGCTACCTGTATCCATCTTTTCTGTTTCCCTGACAGTTAGAACAATTAATCAGTAGAACAACTTGCCTTCAGAAGTTGTGAATACTCCAACTCTGGAAGTTTGTAAGAGATTGGATAACTTTGTCTGAAGTAGTGTAGGGTTTCTTGCCTAAGCAGTGGGTTGGACGAGAACAGTGATGGTGAACCTATGGCATGCGTGCCACAGGAGGCATGCAGAGCCATTTGTGACAGCACCTGAGCCACAGGCAAACTTACCTCATTGCATATGCACATGCCTCGCAGCTGATTTTCAGCTGGTTTGAGGCCTTTTTTAGCCTCCCAGGCTTGAAAAAAGCCTCTGCAGCCTGAAAAATAGGCCTGTTTATCACTTCCTGTTAATACCAGTGATGGAACGGGCCTATTTTTCAGGCTGCAGAGGCTTTCCTTAAGCCTGGGAGGCTGAAAAAGGCCTCAAACAGGCCGAAAATCAGCTGGGAGGCGCAGTGCAGGGAAGGGTGTGAGGGATTGCAGTGCACATGTGCAGGGGTATGTGCTTTGCCTTCTGGGTGCCAGTACGCGAGTGTTCAAGTGCAAGCACGTGCACAATTTTTGGCACAGGAGCCCAAAAAGGTTAGCCACCACTGGACTAGAAGATGTCCAATGTCCCTCCCAACTCTGATATTTTATTCTAAATGGCTGTTCTTGATGCCTTGTTAGTTAGACAGTTCTTTCTCTTGTTTGCTTTTAATGATGCTTTTGTGAGAAATAAACAGCGTTCAGATCTTTTTGACTTGCATAAATGCATTCCTAATGTGACCCTTTATGTAGTCCACTTTAAGCTGTTTACATCGCTCATCCCGGTAAAGTTCATTATCCTTCCTTGCTACCCTCTGAAAAGCTGCATTCAGTCTTCTTGCTTCTTCCCATTTGCATGTTGCATTGACTACTTTTCTGTGCTCAGCTACTTTGATGGTTTTATCTGAAAGCTACGTTTTTTCTTGTATGGTATGTATCCAACAATAATTGACTGAATTTCCAGCCACAGTTCATTAGATGTCTTCTCAGTAGTGACCAGTAATTCAAACCTCTTTTTCACTTCAATTGTATATGTAGTAGGGATTTTGGTGACATCAAACATCATTGGAGGCATTGCCTTTTTGAAAGTGGATAGTTTGACTTCAAGCTTGGCCACTGGCAATTCATGATCTGAGCGGTAATCAGCATTTGGATAGGTCTTAACAGTAAGGACTGAGTTGATCCATTGATATAGGACATAGTCAATCTGCTTATAGTGAAATCTATTTGGTGAGGTTGAAATATAACTGGTTAATGCTGGAATAACATTGACTGTCATTAATGTACTGATTACATCCCATCATTGACTGAATTATTTTCCCAGAAGTTTCAGATAGATGTTCCTTATGTGACATAATTTCTTTTAAAGGTCTTGGATGTGGGGCTGATAATTTTATTTACAGATATTAATAAAACAGCCTTTTCTAGATGCTCTTCAGAAGTGTGGACTTTTAACTCCCAAAATTTTTAACCTATCTGTAATTCACTAATAACATCATGGGAATTATTATGATTGAACATATATACATATTTATTCTGAATTTGAAACTTTCCAAAATATTTACCATCTTAGTTCTATGTTAATCTATGATTTTTAAAGTATCCAGAGAGATGCAATTTATAAACCTCTCTGTGTGAGACAATTTTATTTCAAAATATATATTTTAAAATATTAATTTCTATGATTTGTACTGAGTATTTTTTTCTGAAGAGCCATTGGATCCACTGACAGGCAAAATTAAGACAAGTCAAAATATTTTTACTCTTTCTTTTTTACTTACTTTTTTTGAATACCATGCTCTAAGAAGCCCAAAATGATTTATTATCTCAGAGAAAAGGTATTTCCCCATCTGTTCACTTGAGTTACTTTCTGTCCCAATTTTAGAACTGTTTTTCTGAGATGGAATAAAGATAATAGCAAACAAACTATAATCGTGTCATACATTTATTTATTGGTAGGAATGGAAGAAAAAGTTGTTTCTTCCAAATGATATTGATTTAGACCATTCTTTCTATTCTCCCCCCCCCTTTCTATACACACACATACAACACACATGCTGTACACACACATACAAAACACACACATGCAAGGTATATTTAAGAAAATTGTGCCAAAAACTATTATAGTAGAAGAAAATTTCTGGGAAATTCATGCCCAAAGTTTAATATTTGTGCTGAAGACATTTACAAAATTAGCAATAAGACAAATTCTGATTAATGTTAACATCAGCACAGTACTTTAAAGTGAGATTGCTTAAAAAGCACTATGACAATAAATGCAATCAATAACCAAATCAACAAATCTTAGCAGCAAACTAGAAAAAAGAAACGAGCTGTAAAAGAATAACATCAGAAAACACATGTTAATTTGGGGAAAAATCAATAAAGTTACTATAGCCCATCAAAAGCTGGCCTCCCAAAATAGAGAATTCTACCCTTGGGATAATAGCACAGGGAACAATGATTAAGATAAGAGTGTCTCTTTTTTAATGAAAGAGTGTCTCTTTTTTTTTTATGAAAGAGTGTCTCACTGGAAAAAAAATAGGCTTCTGGAAAACCAAACAAGTAATCGTATATCTAAACTATTCTGCTGAGGCAGCAGTTTAGATAATCTGGTATAATGCACTTGCCTCAGTATAAAGTGCCTTTTTATCTCCTTAATCCAAGGAATTCAGCCCAAGGCCTATGGCTGATTGATGCCTTCCTGACAAGGTTGTGCTTCACTGCCTACAACAAATAGATTAATGTTACACTGAAATCTACCTTGAACTTTCCCAGAAATGTTTTCATAGCCAAAAAGGAAATGTCTGTATTTAGAATATCTCTTGATATTTTGAGGCTTACTTTCTTTAAAATGGTGAACATTGCTGCTCCTGATTTTAGATTTTTGTCACCCATTTTTCCACCATTCTGGCCAGATTTTTCAGTCCAAAAAAACCAATAGAAAATTTCCCTCAAGAACTTGTAAGATATATTGAATGTGGGAAATCAGAGTGGCCAATGGTGGGGAAGTGACTGTACAATGAAAATGATTGTAAATAAAACTCTTACACAATAATTGGCCCAATCACAACCAAGTTGATGCACGATGATCACCATCCAACCAATGGACATTTTATTGACATTCTTGCCTTTAAAAAAAATCAGAAAGCAGAAATGACAAGAAAATCAAAGCATAATCTTTTTTTACAACAGCAATCCTGCAGCAATTTAAATGAAATCCTTACTTCTGATTGACATGGTTGAGTAATGAAACATATATAAGTTTCACAGCTATTTGATCTTTGTCAGAATATTTCCTCAAAACTAATCCATTAAAATGAAGATTCTCTTTCAGTTATGCTCAATGTCTGTACTAATTCACCACGGTTACCCATACATCCATGCCATTTTTTTCACAATCATATTCAAGTAGTTTGTGACTGCCATCTTCCAGAATTTGTGTGTATAATTTTCCAACCCAACCTATATGTCTGACATTCTCTGGTGCTTCTCATACAAATACAAATCCCATTTTATCCTTCTTATATTTTAGAGGCTATTGAGTTTACTGGAGCACTTCAAAGTCACATATATTATCTTCAGATTGTCATGTCCCACACTTTAAAACCAACTAGAGGTAATACAGCAATAGAGTCAGAACAAAATGATTCTGTACCATATACCTGAAGCTTGAAATTTCATTTGCCTTCATTTCTCCCTCCCAGTGCATTACAGACTGAAAAGGGAACAACATATTTTGACCTTTGTGCTACAAAAGTGCTAATACTGAAAAGGTCTTGGATAAGTGAGCATGTAATGTGCCTGGTTCCTAGAATAATTTTTGATCTAACATCAATCTAAATGTCACCAGGAATTAAAAAATAAAACAAAAACTTCTGTAGACAAAAACCCCACTTTTAAAAAGATGTTTTCATTTTAATTTCCCACAATAAATATTTCATTTTTCTCCAATTTCTATATTAATACTTTATTATATTTAGCCAGTATAAATAAATAGAGCACTACACATAAAGTCTTCACAGTATTTTACCTGCAATCCTCCTTATTTAGGATCATCTGCTGTGATAAACAAAGAAAAAAAAACTACTCTTAATTGAAGTAGGATATGCTCACATGGGTATTCCAGTGTAATATAATTGTTTCTCGTGTTTTAGAGACTTCCCTGCACATATTAGAACCATCTATGTTTAGTTGTTCCAAAGCAATCTACTGAACATTCTTTCCCATATTTATTATGGTACCTCTGGACACCTGCATAACTGGATAGAAGCATTCCTGTCAAACAGACAACAAATGGTCAAAATTGGGGTCCTATCAAATTCTGTACCTGTCAACAATGGTGTCCCCAAGGCAGTGTTCTAGGACCAACATTCTTCATACTGTACATAAATGACCTCTGTGATCATATTAAGAGCAACTGTGTTCTCTTCGCTGATGATATAAAGCTGTTTAATACCACAGACAATACTGCTACCCTTCAAAAAAGATCTTGACTATGTATCAGAATGGTCAAACAA
>BHFT01019077.1:8264-31371 GCA_004320025.1 Laticauda laticaudata
TCTCTCTCTCTCTCTCTCTCTCTCTCTCTCTCTCTCTCTCTCTCTCTCTCTCTCTCTCTCTCTCTCTCTCTCTGTTTATTTTGTTTGGTATCTATGTCTCTTTTAGTAGGGAAGGAATTTTTACAAGGTTGCAAAAAGCAGTACTATTTCCATACACTATATTTTTCCATCTAGGAAAGCTCTTACTGTATATACATCATTATATACTCCAGAAATAACGCTTGGGGAGGAAATATGGTAGACCCATTTGGCCAGAAGTGACAAAACATGCATTAGATATAATGCAGAGAATAAAACCTGGCCCTATTAATACTTGCAATAAGTTCTTCTCTTGTGCAATATAGAAATATGAACTTTTAAAATGAGCAGAAGCCAAAATCAATAAGGATTTCCTCTCCCAGGAAGGTCGGATGAAAAATTTCAGAAAAAGTTAAATGGGAAATAAGACTTAAGTATCTCTCCTGTTAATGCAGAATTTCTGTAGCTCAGTCATACTTTTGTATGTTTGAGCCAGTAAGGTTCTTTCAAGCACCACTTAATTATGGATGCATTTCACGCAAACATTTGCAACAGTGGCAATATATAAAAAAATGATCCCATTATAGTTGTTTTTAGGGTCTTTCATGGGGTGAAGCCAGAGGTGGTATTCAGCAGGTTCTGACCAGTTCTGAAGAACCGGTAGTGGAAATTTTGTGTAGTTTGGAGAACCGGCAAATACAACCTCTGACTGGAGATTTTACAGTATCCTTCCCCTGCCATGCCCACAGAAACGGTAGTAAAAAAAATTGAATTCCACCACTGGGTGAAACCTTTGGGCACTGAACAAGAACTTATGCCTTATTACTACTTCTGAATGGAAAAAAAGCTCAGAGGAAAAAAAACATTCCAGGAAACAAAGAAAGTATCTACCGAGTCATTATTTGCAACCTGTAATATCTCCAAAATTACAGCCTTGATAAAGGATCATAGTGCACCTTCTACCATGCCAAATGATATCAATTTTTGAAGAGAGTGAAAACTCTAATAGAAGGTTTTGAATTGAAACCTTTTGTGTGCTTTTTCATGTGTGAGTTTCTATAAAGGTACTGCCTGAGTTTATGCAGCCTCCAAATCTTAAATCTGGATAACCAAGTGCTTTGTTTGCATAATGTGCTTAGGCCCAAATCAATTAAGCATGCTTTGGATGATAGCCAAGGTTATGCAAAATGGTTGGGTCTTGTTCGACATGTTACATCCCACATCTTATCTTAGATGAAGCATTCCTGACTCTGGCACTGAAATGTTTGCCTTGTTTGCCATACGGTGAATGTCCCTTCACTTTCTAGGGACATATGCACATTGCACTTAGATAGAATAGAACAGAACAGAATGGAATGGAATGTTTAATTATTGTTGATAGATATTAATAAATAATAAATTCCTATCAGCAGATAAATGTTATTGTCTTTCATGTTTTCTTTTGTTGCTGTTGCTCTGGCAGGGTTTGACTTGATGGAATTATTCAGTGTACGGGAGATGTTCCGAAGGAAAGACGATGGAATCCAGAGCTCTTATGTTCGTCTTGGAAGTTTTCCCATTGTTCAGCGTACACAGTACGTTCCCCCTCTTCCTTTGAACCATTTCTTCGATTGTTTTATTTCCCTGATATGGTCCTTTTAAATTCAGGGTGGGTGTTAACCCTGAAGCTGGCCTGGCCAAAGCCATTTTAAAGCTTCCGTTTTGCCACACAGGAGCTGAGGGATAGGGAGGTGGGAATACAAATAGCTGGGGTTTTGTAGCCAAAACAAAATACTTTCTCCTGGGAACCAAGGATATTCCCACAGGTGGCCAGAGAGAGGAGGAGTGATGTTACCTGGCAACTGGATGACACCTTGTTTGGGCCATGTGACTGATTGTTTGGGAAAGGGAGGAAATGTTTACTTTTAATTAGGTGAAAACCACAGGAACTTTCAGAGTCAGTTTTCATCAGGTTGTGCCAGTATGATATTTCCAATCAAATTAGTATTTGAGGAATCTACCTGCTTCGGAGTTTAGTTTGCTATGGATGTATTACTTGGAACCCTGACAGTGGGACTGATCTGAAATCATTCAGGTTTATAATACGCCAATAAGATTTAACATATGGTCCAGAATTGCAATTCTCTACATTTTCACAAGATTTTATTATGTTAAGCCTTGACATCAACTTGTTGGCACATAGTCAATCCATCACAACTTTGTTTACTATAATAATTTTTTTTACAGTAGAGAAATGAATGGAAGACATTTGGAAAAGAGACCAATTCTTCAAATATTTAATACACTAGTCATTCCTGTTTCTGTTTGGGCTGACAAAGGGGTTTTCAAATTGGAAGCAGTTTAACTTCCAAACTATTTTTTCTTTACTTTCTTATTTTGGGGGAAGCAAAACTTTTCATACATGCTCATTAAAACATCGATTACAGATATTTACCACCTTCCTTCTTTCCCTCTTCAAGAGTTCATGCTTCCTCCATATCCGTGGCCAGTTTGATAAATAACCATTATATATTGCAGGGAACAAAGAATTTATCTCCCACATGATTTTGAAGAATGGTTGCCCACATGTGTATTACCTAAATACTTTTCATTACTTCCTCTCTCTCCACATCTCCTTCCCCCAGAGATGTCTTTCCACAAGGACTTCCGGATGAGTATGCCTTTGTTGCCACTTTCAAATTCCGCAAGTCATCCAGGCGAGAAGATTGGTACATTTGGCAGATCATTGATAAATATGGCATACCACAGGTAAAGTTGCTTTTTCAGCCTGAAAGAAGTTGAGTTAATTCTTCCCAGCTTATTACACAGCACTGTTGGCCTTCTGTTCACTGTAGCACCTTGATTAACAAAACTGGGTTGTATGTACTAGCTGGGCTAGGTGCCAGTATATAGGAAGGCCTGGCTCTCCAAAAATTAAGGAAGATTAGGAGTAGTTATTTAGAGCAGGGCTGCTAAACTCCTGGCCCATAGGTACGATGTGTCATGTGCTGGCTATGCCCACACCCAGTTTAGCGAAAGGAGGAAAGGTCCCAATATGTCACATGATGACACATGAGGATATGAGTTTGACACCCCTGATTTAGAACATAGAATAGTAGACTTGGAAGGGATCTCGGAAGTTTTATAGTAGTCCAACCCCTTTCTGGAGCAGGAGAACCTATACCATTTCAGACAAATGTTTATCTGGTCTCTTTTTGAAAGCGTCTAATGATGGAGGCAAGCCATTTCACTGGTTGATTGCTCTCATCATTAGGAAATTTCTCCTTAGTTCTAGATTGTTTCTCTTCTTGGTTAATTTCCATCCTTCATTCATACTTCAGTGAGAGTCAGGGGCAGGATCTGACTGGTGTAAAATCGGTGATTTTGCGATTTGTGATTTGCTGCACTTGGAATACTTTATACTGCACTTGGAATACAGTTTTGATCACAAAGATGTTGAGACTCTAAAAAGACTGCAAAGAAGCACAGATCAAAAAGTGATTAGGGGATTGAAGGCTAAAATGAACAATCGCAGGAACTGTATGTAAGTCTAGTATAACAAAAAGAAGGGCCAGAGATGACAGGATAGCAGTCGTGGGGGTTGTCACAGAAAAGAAGAAATTGCACCTGAAGGGCAGGAGGAGAAGTAATGGAAGGAAGTTTATTAAAGAGGGATCCAATCCAGAATGAAAGAGAACTTTCCTGTCAGTGAGAACAATTAACCAGCGGAATGGCTTTTGCTTCCAGAAGTTATGGGTGATCATCACTAGAGGTGCAGACATTTGTTCATGAAATATGGTCTCCTGCTTAAGCAGGGGATTGGACTAGAAGATCTCAAAGGTCCCTTCCAACTCTATTATTCTGTTAAATCACCAGGAGGTAAATCTGATTCATAACAGAATGGTTCAAAATAGAATGGTTGGGTTGGGGCTTTTTGCTCTCCAAGGACTCTGCTCAGCCCAGCATAACCATTCTGAACACCATACTTTAATTACAACACCCACCTTCCCTATTGCTGTCGATCACCCCCAGCCTTCTAGGGCTTTGCCAGTGAAAAAAATACCTTTAATATCCAGTCTTTTATACCCAGTTTAAACAAAAATCTCAAAGTCTTTAAAGTAGCACACACCCTTTCTCCAAATGTTCTTGTGCTAATTGGGATGAGGTATGGCTTTAGCATGCTCGTTCCTTTTTGTAATTGCTACTGAGCTTCCAGCAAAGCTTCTACCAAGACATTCTACCATCACCATAGCTTGCAGACATGGCAGTTGAATGAAAGACCTCACGCAAAACTGTAATAGCTGCCAACCTGCACCCATCACCTCCACTTCTGTGTCTGTAGGTGATTTACATTCATGTTTTGTGCTACACACCCTTTCCTCATTCTGTCCCAGCATTGGCTTTTTGTAAGCTCGAAAGACTGGGTGGGACGAAGTTGCCTCTGGACATCAGCATGTCCTTGAGAGCACCAGGGTGTGGCTCAGGTAGCACAGTTATCTGCAACAAGGACTTGGAATGCTTGTGAGCAAATGTATGAGTGCTTGTCTGAATGCAGGAAGGAAGTGCAGAGATGCATTTCTGCCTGGCTGCAGGTGATTGCAGAGCTGTGGTGGTGCACAGTGGCTAGGATGCAGTACTGCAGGCTACAGCAGTTCAATTCAATTTATTGGCTCAAGGTTGACTCAGCCTTCCATCCTTCCAAGATTGGTAAAATGAGGATATACTGTCACAATATACTGACATTATAAATCACTAAAAGATTGCTGTAAAGCAGTAAGCTGAAAATGGAAATAATAGGGGATAAAGAACTGAAAATATATGTGAGGAAATGATTTTAATATTGAATTAATGAATTAAAATATGAAATGGAAATTTATTTGAAGATTAGTGGAGTGGATAATAATTTGATGTGATATTAAATAAGGAAGTTGAAAATGTAAGTATAATTATGTACAAATGTTGCAATCTGGAATCACGTTGCTCACGTGAAGAGATGTGTAAAAAACAAAAATAAAAAGAACCTTTTATTTAAAAAAAGAGTGCTGTAAAGCACTATGAAGCAATATATAAGTCAAAGTGCTATTGCAATTGCTATTACTTTTTGAAAGCACAGGGAACAATCAATTTCCTCACAGGCTGCAAAACTAAGAAATCTTCAGGCTAGAATGAAAACTGAAAAACATTCTGCAGTAAGGAAACACCAGACCAAATCACGTTTTCACAAAAACCAGGAGATGCCCAAAAAAAATCATCAGTAGTCTGGTTTAATTTAGGTTGTTTTAGATTTTTTACATGCTAAGGTGTGAGGGGAATATTTTTATGGCCCAGGGGTTGCACTGAATGCCTGGAGCATCTTGAAGAAGCTTCTTGGATGAATGAAATGTTTAAAAAAAAGAAGAAGAAGAAAGAAAGAAAGAAAGAAAGAAAGAAAGAAAGAAAGAAAGAAAGAAAGTCCAGTTGCCTTGGGAAAAAGCATCTTTGGGAACATCTGAAGGGAGGGTGGATAACTAAAATCTGCAAATCAAATAATACATGTAGATGAAGTTCATTGTTACTGTTGTTTCAATTAAGGCTTGCCTGTTTTAGAACTGATGCTATGGATTTCATTTTAATAGATAGATAGATTGATTGATAGATAGATAGATAGATAGATAGATAGATAGATAGATAGATAGACAGACAGACAGACAGACAGACAGACAGACAGACAGACAGACAGACAGACAGACAGACAGACAAGATAACTTTCACAAAAACTGGAGTGTCAGCTTTCCAGCAAACCTCCATTCCAATCAATAACTCCGAGACAACCATATCTCAAAAGTACCTTTATTAGAATAGCACCTGGCACATCTGTGGAATCCCGAATCTAAAAGTTGTTGGGCTTCCCACAATTTTCCAAACTATAAATCCATCCCCCCTTGGCTGTTGTCACATCACATGGCCCAACCACGATCCGTCCAAAAGTGAGATCTTTACTTCATCCTGCACTATACTCAATGACCTTGAACTAACAAAAGAATTTTAATTTGTCTACTTTGAGCGATTCAATTGAAATCACCCCCCTCCCACTTTCTCAGGCTATGTGGCAGCATGGAATATGGCTTCCAAAGCTGACATGGAGGAAATTTAGATGTCAGCTTACTACAGGTGCTAAGGGAGCAAAAATTTTGCATTAGATCCAAAATTGCAATTTGCCTATCTTTGGCAAGACCTCTCCTCTTCTCAAAAATATTAGTATAAATGATTTAGACATTATTCATACGTGTCATCAGGATGGGAGGAAGATGTAATAACAATAATGATGGAAAGAACTGGTTTGTTTATTTATTTATTTATTTATTTATTTATTTATTTATTTATTTATTTATTTTGATTAGTCAATCTCGTACAAGATAATAGGTATAAGTATATATATAATTATGAATACTAGGTATAAGTATATATATAATTATGAATACATGAAAGGGGTACACAAAAGAAAAATAAAAGAAACAATAGGATAGGGATGGTAGGCATGTTGGTGGGCTTATGCATGCCCCCTACAGGCCTCTTAGGAAAGGGGTGAGGTCAATAGTAGACAGTCTAAGGTTAAAGTTTTTGGGGTTTGGGGAAAAAACCACAGAGTCAGGTAGAGTATTCCAGACATTGACCACTCTGTTGCTGAAATCGTATTTCCTGCAGTCAAGTTATGCAGTTAACCTTGAGTTTGTATCTACTGTGTGTTTTTGTGTTGTTATAGTATATGACAGGGGTGGCATTCAAAAATCCAATTAACTGGTTCACTGCCCAGTTGCTGGGTAGGCATGGCCATGGTGGGCATAGCCTACCAGAACTTCTAGGAGGGCTGTTTTTTTGTCTTCCCAAGAGTCCAGAGGCTTTCCTCAGGCCTCTGGGAGGGTGAAAATAGCCTTCCCCGGAAATGGACCTGTTTCCAAACTTCCAGTACTTCTACCGTTTTTTGTCTTCTCAGGGATTTGGAGACTTTCCTCAGGACTCTGGGAGGGCAAAAATGGCCTTCCCTGGGCTCTGGAGGCCCATTTGGAAGCCAGGAACAGGCCCATTTCCAGACTTCCAGAAGGCCCATCCCCCCCCTGCTTCCACGTGGAGATCAATTCAGAAATCAAATGCCACAGATCCAGGTTAAGATTTGTGGGGTTCTTCGCACTCTCTGAGATTGGATGTTTTCTGACAGATATTTCATTATCCAATTATCAGTGCTAATTTGGGTAATAAAATTTCTGTAAGAAAATAATGAAGCTTAGAGAGCATCAAGGACCCCTAATTTCGACCCTGAACTGCAAAGATTATCTTGTATAAGTTGAGATTTATATTAATCAAGACCACAGGGAAAATGAACAGATAATTGAAATGTTCTATCAATGTTTTCTAGATAGTGATTTAAAAAATATATATCCAGAACTTTAGCAACACAGCCAATCTCAATTGAAGACAATCCTGGCTTGCTGGAAGGAATTCATTTGAAAAACCTATGAGTGTAACAGGTGGTTAGCGTGGCCAATGATTCTTATTTTGCTCCAATCAAATTGATGCTGCTTAGTGTCAGTATGGATAGAAATTAGGGATTTGTGATTGTGGTGTTGGACTGCAAACTGGTGTTCATAGAGTCTAGTTTTCAATTGACGTGATATGTGTCTCATGCAGAATTGGTTGCAAAGGTTACAGTTTGTTTTGTAAATTACATTTTTTCTTTCATCCTTCTGTATCTTGTCTTTGGTTTGGGTTAATTACCAGTGAAGTGTGCATGTGGGTTTGTGGGCTATTGATATTTCTAGAGATTATCGCTCTTCAATATCTTTATACTTCATAGAAAACCTCTATCTCATCTGAACATTTCTTCATTAGAACTGACAGTTCACCATCCTGCTTTCTTCTTGACTTTTGTGTCTAGCATGTTAATCGTATATAGTAATGAACCAAAAATAATGAATTTGGAGAATCAGGGATACCCCCAGAACTTTCTAAAGCCATCAACTGTCTGGTCCTCCAAGACTGTTAAATTTGATTTACTGCTGTACTAAACCTAGAGTCTTCCATAATTCCTCACAATTGGTTATGCCAGTTGAGTTTTTGTGGTCCAAAATATCTGGGACACATAGAAATAGATTCCATGTTTGATGAACTTTGTCCTTACCCTCTTCTCACAATTGATAGCTCCTTTGTTGGATATTTGTTCCATAAAGAATCATGTCCTTACAATGTTATGTCTGCTTTCAAAGGTTTCTATCCGGTTGGATGGGGAGAACAAAGCACTGGAGTACAACGCAATTGGACTCACCAGAGATGCTGTGAGAGTCGTTTTCAGAAACGGACATGTCAGTGACCTGTTTGATCGTAACTGGCATAAGATAGCACTCAGCATCCAATCCCAGACGGTCTCCTTGTACATCGATTGCAAACTGGTCCAGACATTACCGATTGAAGACAGAGAAAATATTGACATTCAAGGGAAAACAGTGATTGGCAAACGCCTTTATGACAGTGTGCCAATTGATGTAAGTACCAAGGAAAAAGCTCATCCACCCAAAAAGGTGGGATCAGTTCTACCACCAATCATATTTTTTTTTTTAAACAAGTTTTATTCAATTTTTCCAAAACAACATAAAAAAAGCTCTTTTCAGTGTACAACATAATTACAAATAAATCCGAATCACACTTATCATGCAATTATGACAGTAATTATATATTCATTTTTACATTCACATTCTGTCTTGCCATTTTCTAACTTAATTCTATTATTATTTCTCCATTTCAACTTTTACATAAGAAGAAGAAACAAACACATTAATTCTGTTAAGTGATTATTACTTTCATTCTAAGCATCTTCTCAATTCATTTTCAATTTCTTTAAGATATATATTTTAAAACATTAACTTTTCTTTAAGTGTGGGTATTTACCTAAGTACTCTTTTCTCCATTCGTACCTCTCAAACTTTATATAAGAAAAGAATTAGGCAATTAATGCTATTCATTATATTACTATCATTCTAAATATCTCTCAGTTTCATTTCAATTATTTCAAAGTATTTCTTAAGCCATTAATGTTTCTTTTTTAAGCGATGCATTTTTCCAAAGCACTCTTTTTGCGCATTTTAAAATCACCTAATAGTTTTCCATATCTTCATGTGTATTCCTTATTTAATTCTTTTTTATCTTGTAAATTTGCAATTCCATCGCATATTCTTTTATAAAGTCATAGATTAATTACAAGTTTTTCACATAAACAAAACATAATTTCCCTCCCCCTTTTACTAGTTTGGGGTGTTCATCTCAGTGGTTGAGTATGCCTGTAAACCCTCTCTGTACATTCCCAGATTAAACATCTATTTTACTTAATATCAGTAATAAATCAATCCCTAGAAAAAAATAAACTACTTTACATTGTACTTTTTCAGTCGATCTTACCACAATGTATTTTTCTCCCTTACATCCATAAAATTTTATTATATGGTATAAAAAAATAAAAAGAAAAGCAAAGGGAAAGAAAGAAAGAAAGAAAGAAACAATTAATCCATTTTGGCTGTCACTGCATATTAATCTCATTTCTAACCTCCTCACAATTTATTTCAATCAATTTCAATATATTATAATAAACATTAACCTTTTCTTGTAACATAAAAATAAGGAAAATGCATTCCTCTTCTAAAAATTATACCAGCGCCCCTCCCTCCTCTCAATAAACTATATTCTATTAATTTGTAATGCAAAGTACATTTATTATTACCCCTCATATTCAATCGGGAATCCCCTCTTAATTCATTAAACCATTGTCCACGAATGATTCTAGGTAAAGACATTTTTCCTTGATTTACAATTCCCATATTTCTTTCTTTTCTTGTTCCTGTTCCTCATTACTTCTCTTTCTTTTGTGTTTTTCCAAATCTTTTCTACCTTGATTTTGTGTCCCTCTCTCTGTATTTATAATTTTCCTTCCCCCTTTTATTTTTCTGCTGTTTCTTTCTGTCTTTTCAATTTTATAAATATTCCCCATTTTAGTACTTTTTAAATCTCTCATTTTAACCCCACTTCTTTTTCCTCTTCTTTGTGTGTTCTTTGTGTTGATTATCTGTTTTAGTTGGCTTCTTCTTGAACTAATCCCCCTTCTCTGAGTTTTCTTCTTCATATTCTCTTCAATCACTATTTCCATAGCTTTTAACTCAGAGCAAGTGATTCACTCTCTTGCATGCCAGTTAGTTCTTTCAAATATTTTAAGTCCATTTTTAAAAGACTCCCACATAGATATCATTACACACTCTTTATTTCATTACAGTGCATAAAATCACCAATCACCAATCTTTTTCTTTTTTCTTCTTCAAAGCTTTATGGACTTAACAACTGATTCACTGAACTAAGAGAGATATGGTTTATGGCAAAATCACCAATCAGTGCCAACAAATCCATATTTTTTTCTTTTGTTTCTAATTCAAATTTTTCACTTTTTTAAAGGGTACTTGTTATATTGTTTCAATATTTCCTTTCATTGCTTATTAGATCTGATTCATAGAGAAATAGGAACTTTCCCTTTTTCAGCTTAAATTTTTGTCCACCAGATGGCACTCTCCATTATACAATGTACACACACACACACACACACACACACACATACGTTTTATTGTTCTGGGCTTTTTTGGTATTCCAAAACAATAAAATTTTCAATTTAAATATTTCCCCCTTCTTTTTGAAAACTCCTAAGTCCAGCTTTAAATTGTACCTGTTTGTCAGCAATGTATTTTAATTCAATTTGTTTGGATATCTTTTTCTGGCTTCTTCCAATCCTGATTGGAAGCCTTGCTCAGCTGTCAAAGATATTTTCATGTTTTTTTCCTTTCCCTTTAAAAATCCACCACTTTCTTATTCTTTCATAAAAATTCTTAAAATATTGTCTTGGGGAACCTTTTAATTAATTGTTGCCGCAAGTTGACTGGTTCTTATGTTGTCCACCTCTTCCTTCTCTCCTGCACAAATCTTAGTCCAGCTAAGTCTTTCTCTTCAGGGTGGCCATTTTAGACCACTGCTTGGTCATCTTCAGGGGGAAAAATTGCCTAGCCCAGGGAGGGGGAATGCGGCTCCCCTTGACCTGGTTGGTGGCTTCCCCTTACTCTGCTGCCCCTCTGAGGTAGCTTCAGCCCCTAATCACAGTGACTGGGGCTCTCCAACAAGAGAGCACGGACTGAAGCTGTGGACAGTCCCAGTCCCCAGTCCATCGATGAGAAGGTCTTAACCCGGAAGCCCACCAATCATATTTCTAAAAATGTCATATTTATTTATTTAAACTATGAATATAACATTTGTAATGTCAGAGCGTTTGCAGCATGACTTTGCATGAGACAACCCAGGAGCAAAATACAGCACACAGAGACTTAGATATTTAACAGTGGTTTATCTACATTCCTTAGCATCCATATTTCAGCTGATATCTCCTGGTCCCCTAATACCAAGGCCATAGTGAAGAAGGCTCAGCAGTGGCTGAACTTCCTGCAGGTTCTCAGGAAGAACAATCTGGATAAGAAGCTGTTGCTGGCTTTCTATAAAGCCTCTGTGGAGAGCACTCTGACATATTGTCTGGGTGTGTGGTATGCAGGCTCCACAGTTGAGGACAGGAAAACTGTACAGAAGGTGATAAACACAGCTCAAAAGATCATTGGTTGCCCTCTGCCCTCCCTGGAAGACTTAGCCAGGTCCTGCTACCAAAGCAGAATCAAGGCCATTATAGAAGACCCCTCACACCCTGGCAATTATCTTTTTGACCTGCTGCCGTCNTTCTTATCTTCATTTTTAAGTGCTTTGGTTTTATTGTATTGCAAACAGTTGCTGGGGTGCATCCACAGTTTTGTTGGACTTCTACAATGACAATAAAGTTCTTCTAATTCTTAATTCTAATTCTAAGACGGTGATATACATAAACATACATGGTAGGCAAAATACCTTCCAAATAATCTTCTTCTTAATTCCACACGGAGAACTCTGCAATGGATACCACACACAAGGAGAGAGGACATGCCCTCTCATGGCTGCCTTTATATAAATACCTCTTAAAGGGATAGAATCCATCCCCAGCCTTAAAGGGAAATACCCATGCTATGCTGATTCATTCCTATTGCATCAGCCACATCTGGTCAGCTTCACTGCTGGTTGGCTCTTAAATCCCAAGACCTTAATATGTAATTCCATTCCAAATTTTCCAGAACTGCATGGCACTAAAGTATCTTCAGTTAAGTATAGATGTCAACTCTGAAGCTGGCCTGACTGAGGCCATCTTGGAGGCTTCAGTTTTGCCACAATGGTGATGTGGGATAGTGAGGGAGGGAATAGAGATAGCTGGGGTTTTGTAGCCAAAACAAAATAGTTTCCCCTGAGAACCAAGGACATTTCCACAGGTGGATGATAAGATGAAGAGTGCAGTTTCCAAACAACCAGACAGAACTTTGATGGGACCATGTGACTTATTGTTTGGGAAAGGGGGAAAAACTTTTACTTTTAATCAGGTGAAAACCATGGGACCTTTAGAGTCAGTTTTCACTAACCTGTGCCAATATGATATACCCAATATACCTGTTCTTCGAGGAAATTGCTTGCCTCAGAGTTCTGTTTGTTATGGGCATATTACTTGGAACCCTGACAATAAAATAATAACAGATTTAATATTTCATGACTAAGGGAGACATGATAGCAGTGTTCCAATATTTGAGGGGCTTCTAAAAGAGAAGGGGGGGGTCAAACTATTTTCCAAAGCACCAAAAGGCAAGATAAGAAATAATGGATGGAAACTAATTAAGGAGAGAAACAACCTAGAACTAAGGAAATTTATCTGGACAGTGAGAATCATTGATAAGTGGAATGACTTGCCTCCAAAGGTTATGGGTGGTCATTCACTGGAGGCTTTTAAGAAGAGATTGAACAATCATTTGCCTGAATGCAAATCTCAGGTCTCCTGCCTGAGCAGGGGGTTGGAATAGAAGACCTCCAAGGTCCCTTCCAACTCTGTTATTCTATGTACTATTTAGCAGTTGCCACAGACAGAAACATGAAAATAGTTTCCTTTCTATTTTTATTTTGTGCATTTATTATATTCAATGTTTATGCCATCTATCTCCCCTACAAAGTTATTCTGGATGACTGACAGGTTAAAAAAATACAAATAAAAGTAATAAAATATTAGATATGAAAACAACACCATTTAAAATATTATTATAAACTGAACTGAAACCAAAATTATTGGCAGTTCTCTGAAGACAAATCTTCTTTCTACCATCTTTAGCATATGTGATTTCTAGACTTTGAAATTTGATAAGCAGTCCTATTGCTCATGAAATGGAACAGAGCTTTTAAATCTTGCAGAAATTTCTGAATTCTGACACGCATTCTAAAATCATCAAAAAAAATAAAAGCAAATAAAAGCAACACACCAGAGATGAAAAGAATGGTGAAATGTTTAATCTGTTGTTGATTTTCCTATCCTGAGGTGGATTTTAAAAACTAGGATTATTCAGAGAAGGACTTTGAGGCTTAGATTTCTAGATTTCTTAGACAGAAATGTTCACAATTTCATCTCCTCAGTCTAATTAACCAGTTTCTAAAGAATCTCACATCACTTTTTTTTTTTTGCCTTTTTACATTTCTTGTTCCAAACTTTCTGGGCCTGTAAATGTTTACACATTCTTCCATTGTTATTTTCCTCCTTCCAAGGGCAAATGACACTATGATGATTGGCATTATGTCAACAAATAGTCTTGTGGGTGCATTATTTTGCTGCAAAATCAGTTCACAAATGAACTGACACCATTTCCTTTTTCTTTTAGTTTGACCTTCAGCGGATGGTTATTTATTGTGATTCACGACATGCCAAGCTTGAAACCTGCTGTGATATTCGTACTGGACCTGTAAGTTTAAAATGTAATCCTGCTTTGCAAATATGCTTTTGGACATACCATGTAACAATGGCTCCTTGTTATACCTTCCAACTGAAAGACTATATTTGATTGAGATACATGAACACACTAACCACCATTCTAGAGAAAATATAGGTAGTCTTCAACTTACAAGTACGGCTTGTTTTGGAATTTCCATTGTAACTCACTGTGACTATAAGTCAAATCAGATTCAATTTTATAACCATTTTTACAGCAGTTCTTAAGTGAATCCAGCCATCCTGCATGGATTTTATTGCCCTTTAAAAAGGTCACAAATCATCAATTGGCAAACTTTATGGGAGAGAGAAAAAAAAATAACATTGGCCACATCGTATAAGGAAAACCTATATAAAATGTTTTATAGGTGGCATCTTCCTCCAGCAAAATTGTCTAAAATGTTCAAAATATATCACCTAACTGCACTAAAGAATATGGTTCATATTTATCACATATAGTGGAGATGTAGAAAAACCCAGCAATTTTGGCAGAGAGTTCAGAGGTGGCTTGAGGAGAAGGTAGAGCATCAAGTGGAATACAAACCAGATTTTTTTTCTTCTTTGAATTATAACAGAAAAATACAATAAAGAAGATATCTATTTAATGATATGTGTGATTGTGGCAGCAAGACTAACTTTTGCTTAAAAGTGGAAAGACAAAGAAATTCCCAATGAAAATGACCTAATAAAGATATATATGGGCATGCGCTGAGATGGATAAACTGACTTTAGAGATTGATAAAGATAAAGAAGAGAAATAATACTATAAAGTATGGGATAAATTTTATCAATGGTGGGGGAAAAGGAAAGATCTAGAATTAGAAGAGAATAGGGTTGGCAGAACGGATGACGAGAATTGGAAGCTATTGCATAAATGTACAGATGTTTAAATGTAGATATGTATGTAAAATAAGTATTCTATGCCATAATATGTATGACAAACAGGATTGTCGGGATGATCACACCACGTCCAATGTTTTTAATAATTTATTTAATAAAATTTTGTTTTAAAAAAAGTCACAAATCATGACTACAGGACATTGTAACTAGTCGTAAATGTGAGATGGTTGCCAAACATCCAAATACCCATCACATGACTATGTGGGTGCAGCAACAATTGTTAACACAAATACAAGTCATGGGTCACTTTTTCTGGGGCTGTCAAAACTTTGAGCTGTTGTAAAACAAAAGATTGTAAGTTGAGGCCTACCCTGTGTTAATTTTAATGGTGAAGATTATATATAGTTCAATGTTGATATTGTTGGGTTCTGAGCAATCTTTGAACTTGCTTGTCTTGTTTCAGACATTTCATTACAAGCTAAGGAATGAATCATCAGTGCATGGGAGAGTAAAGTTGGGAAACGTTCTTTCCTTGTGCTCTGATTTTATTACTCAGCATGGTGATGAGTATGAGCATGGTTTGCAAAATCTTCAAAATATTCATTCAAAATACTCATGCAGTCATGGTACAAATTCAGAATATCCCAATCAGACTGGGATATAATCATCTTTGATAGTCTCTCTGTTGCCTCCAGAATCTTCTTGGAGCTTCATTTATACTGTTAAAATAAACAAAACAGATCTTTTTATTACTTCTTCCCCTTTTCTTCTCCTTGTTCCTTATTCCTCCCTTTTCTGTGGCATTGGCATGGTGAAAAGTTCAACCACCAATCTTTAGAGAAGAGCAATTTTTGCAGGATCACGCTAAGACATAGTCTGTGATGACCTGGGGCGTGGCACAAAGGCAACAGAGTCAGATAATCAGTAGGAGTCCCTTTATTAGCTCCAACTTTGCCCCCAGTGTCCTGGTTACTTTATGGGCTAGAGAAAAACTCTCGCAGCAACAGCCGTTGGTTGCAGAGAATCAAGTCCAAACTGTGATCAACAAAAACTATAACTATCAGTCCAATCAAGGCAAAATGAGGTAATTAGTCCAGTAGGGCAGGAGAAGGAATTCCAGACATGAAAGAATGGCAGTAATTCAACCTACTTGGGAGGTTGCCAGGAACGCAGATAACCAAAGTCAACACAAGATAAACTCATGTTTGTTCCCAGAAGACGCTGCACTCAGCTTGCATTTCTTTTAAACTCACATTTCTAGGTGTGGCTAATGAAGGGCCCTTTCCTTCCCCGTAAGCCGTGCAACCCAAGTTGCTGTCTTCTCCATTCCCCTCTGTGTGCCCTAGGATGAAGAGGGGATGGGTCACTGAACTCCCTCTCCCTTTTTCTATCTCTTCCCTGCTCTATCCAGCCAGACTTTGCCCTCTCCAGTTTTCTCCACAGCCAATGGAGCCACACTCTCACTCCCTGTCAGCTGTTCGTCTTCCTCCTCAGATTCAGACTCTGACAGGGAAATGACATAATCTCTATGCAAGAATCAGTACAGCAGTAGAACATCCTTTCTGGCAATCTAGAGCTAATTTGGTTCAAAATGTAGCATTTCTAATACTGTGACTGAATTAGTAGTGGTGTTTGCATGATTGACACATTCTGTTTAATGCACAGCTATCTTCGTCATGAGGGACACAGTGGCTCACTGGCCAAGACATTGAGCTTGTCAGTTAGAAAGATCAGCAGTTTGTCAGTTTGAATCCCTAGTGCCACATAACGAAGTGAGCTCCTGTTACTTGTCCCAGCTTCGCCAACCTAGCAGTTTGAAAGCATGTAAAAATGCAAGTAGAAAAATAGAGATCACTTTGGTGGAAAGGTAACAGCGTTCCATGTACCTTTGGCATTTTGTCATGCCAGTCACATGACCATGGAGACATCTTTGGACAACGCTGGCTTTTTGGCTTTGTAATGGAGATGAGCATTGCCCCCTAGAGCCGGAAACAACTAGCACGTATGTACGAGGGGAACCTTTACCTTTACCTTACAATAAAACTATTACCTTGAAAGTGTCTTGGAGCCATCTAAAACAGAAGTCATGACCTTTGCGAGGCGAACCTTTATCTTTACCTATCCTAGTCATGAAAACCCTACCACTAAAGAAGCTTTGAAGATAGCTTTGCATCATTCTGAAGTCATTCAGCATCAATATTGTGCAATATTGGAATCAATAGGAGTACATGTACTCCTTGACTTACAACCATTTGTTTAGTGACCGTTCAAAGTTACAACAGCATTGACTTCTGACCGTTTTTTCACATTTACAACTATTGCAGCATTCCCCACAGTCACGTGATCAAAATTAGGACTCTTGGCAACTGACTCTTATTTATGACGGTCACAGTGTCCTGGGGTCATGTGATCCCCTTTTGCAACCTTCGGACAAGCAAAGTCAATGGGGGAGTCAGATTCACTTAACAGCTGTGTTACGGCATCCACAACTGCTGTTTTTCCCTTAACAATTGTAGCAAGGAAGGTCGTAAAATGGGGAAAAACTCACTTAACAACTGCCTCACTTAACAACAGATATGTTGAGCACAATTGTGGTCGTTTATCAAGGACTATCTGTGGTGCCAAATATTCTCCTTTCTTTTTCATGAAAAACATGCCCATACCCATTTTTTCTTTTTTAAAAATCCTATTTAAATGCTATTTATGCAGTGTTGCTATTGTTTGTGATTTTTTTTTTTACTGACGGAGTGTCAAGTGACCCTGGTTACAGATGTTCCCCCTCCTGTAATTCCACCAACGGATGGAAATGAGTACATTGGACCTACCAAGACAGTCAACTGTTCCTGTCCTCCAGGAGAAAAGGTTTGTATTTGAATTCACCCTGTTATAAATAAAAGCCAATAAACTCAAGAGAATTGGATCTAAGGGATATTCCTTGGGTTGTGGTTAATGAAAGCTCAGCATATCATGACAGGAATGGACAACCTGTAGGCAAGGTTGGGCTGATACCGGTTTGCCCTGGTTTGCACGAACTGGTAGCTAATTTTATGGCTGGTTTGGAGAACTGGCAAATCCCACCCCTGGTTAGCCCATCCCACCCCAACCTCACCCCTCCCAAGAGTCCCCACATGGCCTGTTTTATATCCCAGGTAAGTACAGGGCCCATGTGGAGGCTTGGGAGGGTGAGAAATGGACCTCCTGGAGGCTCCAGAAGGCCAGAAATGGGCCTGTTTCTGCCTTCCAGAGAGCCTCTGGAGCCCAGAGAGGCTGCTTTCGCCTTCCTGGAGGCTCAAGAAAAGCCTCTGGAGCTCAGGGAGGGCAAAAAATGGGCCTCCCAGAAGTTCCAGAAGGCGAAAAATGTCCCCCTTCCCTGCCATGATGTAGGAGGCCAACTAGGCCATGCACATCATGGCCACACCCACCCTGCAACTGGGCAGAGAACCTGTTGCTAAAAATTTGAAGCTCACCCCTGCCTGTAAGCCTGGAATTGCACATGGCCCCTTACTCACTTTGGGGAGGAGAGTCCTTTTCTCGTGATTCCAAAAGCTACAGGCATAGATTTGTGCCTCTTTTGACATGGGAAGCTAATGAAAACTCCAGTGTAAGCCCTAAAATAGGCATAGAACTATCATGAATTAAACCACAGGAAATCATTTTTAACATCCTTGCTTCATAAGGAACCACCCCTGCTCCTTCTCAGAACATATGTATGGCCACCAAAGATTGTCCACTTCTGTGCTGCAAGAAAGGAAAGAAAGATAAGAGAATACAGCAAGATTTAAGTAGGTCTACAAATTCTGGTCTCATTAAAATCTGGATGACAATTTGATGTCACTAAGGCATACTGCACAGACACACTGCTTCCATGAAGTGTTCATCTAGAATGGTATATGAGAAAAATCTTGAAAAATTAATCAAAAAGATGCAACAGATAAGAGTTATAGCCCACAGCTGCATAACAGATGGATAAAGAAGTTCAGAAGGGACTAACTTCCCTTACTTCTCAGGCTGTAAAGGAAATGGTGGAAGAGTTTTTCTTTCAGACTTGCAAGACTCTATGAATGTTTTCTCACAATAAAATAGCCACCTAATCTGTTTCCTTATCTGGTATACTTGGGAAAGGTGGATCCATTCTGTAAGTCTTACAAATGCAAATTTCCTGCTGTTTGTTTTGTGTCCTGAAAAGTTAGCAGCCATGGTGGCGCAGTAGTTAGAATGCAGTATTGCAGACTAACTTTGCCCTTAGTCAGGAGTTTGATTCTTATGGGTTCAAGGTTGATTCATCCTTTCGTCCTTCTGAGGTTGATAAAATTGTCAGAGTGTTTGCAGTGTGACTACTATTATGAGACAACCCAGGAGCAAAATGCAGCACACAGACTTAGACATTTAACAGTGGTTTATGTACAAGACATATACAGAAATATACATGGTAGGAAAAATACTTTACAAACAATCAACCCTCTTCTTAACTCTACACAGAGAACTCTGCAATGGATACCAGAAACAAGGAGAGAGAACATGCCCATTAATGGCTGTCTTATATATCTGTAGACCCTTCCTTAGTCTTCGAAAGGCAATACCAATGCTGATTCAATTACATCAGCCTTATATTGCATCAACTTCACTGCTGGTTGGTTCTTAAATGCTAAGACTTTAACAAAAATGAAGACCCAGATTGTTGGGGGCAATATGCTGATGTTGTAAGCTATCCAGAGAGTGCTTTAAAGCATTATGGAGTGTATATAAGTCTAAGTATTATTGCTATTGCTATCCCTTTTGAGCATCTTTCTTCCCCTGTTATGCAGCTGTGGGCCACATCCTCCCTTATTCTATCATTCTCTAGTCAACGTCTCTTCCATCTGTTTCTCATCTGTTTCCATCTGTTTCTGTCTTCCTCATATAACTACATCATCTGAATTTTACAGCCGAAATATGGCAGCCTCCATTGAAACCCCTGTGTTTTTTTCAGTCCCATGTATTTGTTTCAGAAACTGCTTTCAGCAATTATTGCAGATGTGCAGACTGCTCATACAGAGCCACTAAGTCAGGATTCATAACATGTGAGAAGCAATGATGAATTTTGCTATTAAACAGTCTCCATTTTTCACTTCAGGGGGAGAGAGGCCTTCCAGGGTTTGAAGGATTGACAGGACAAAAGGTTAGTGTTGTCCAAGGAATAAAACATTTTTTTAAATGAAACATAAACTACATACACTTTCTTAAGGATTTCTTCTTCCTTTCAATCTACCTCTACTGGGTTTTTTTGCAGCCTTAAATACATCAGCCATATTTTTTTTAATTGTGGCACTTTAATTAACGAGGCTTTCACAGAAAGGCATGAGAAATTGTTAAAAGGGAAAAAAATGCCTCTTATCTTTTAATAGCCATCATCTTCACAATGGCTGGAACGCAAGATGATTTGAAAAATGCTAAATCACAGCCAACTTAATAGAATGAAATGCAATTATTGAACAACATGCCTGCATAAGAAATCAACCTTAAAAACTCATTCCATTTGGAGTGTCCCACTGCATCTCTAAAACACGGCCAGATACAATATAGATTCCTGTTTAACCCTCAAAGCGTACCTGCCTATACAATTGATCTGATGTGTAGAGTGGTTTGTTTGACATTGGCATTGTATTAAAGGCATCTATTTTTTTGTTTTCTTCTTTTAATGTTTTTTTACCCATGATTTATGTTTGCACACAGTGTAATGGCTGGATGATAATATTTTCCATTACTATCTTTGCAGATGTCATCTGTAAACAGTTTACAGTTATGCTGCTGTCTTAATTTATTAGAATTTAGGCCATTGGGCACTTAGAACAAGACAGTACAGTAAGACCAAGGATCAGATACATTGTAGTTTTATTTATTCTGATTTATTCATAAGGTTTGTGGATGCATATTTTATGACTAATGCTGTAGCTCTGGAAATAGCAGATACCATTTCAACATCTGCATGAAAGCAATATTCTTGGCTTCAGGTCCTGTCTATGCAATATTTTCTCCTCCTCCTCATTCCTCTCCCCCTCCTCCTTTTCCTCTTGTCCATAAATCCCACTACATTTCAGCACTGATGGTGTTTCCTAGTTGGGTAATGAAATGGCACAAGAAAACAACCAAGCTCAAAGAGCCCCAGCAAACCTCCATTACAATCAGTAACTCCGAGACAAACATAGCTCAAAAGTACCTTTATTAGAATAGCACCTGGCACATCTGTGGAATCCAGAATCTGAAAGTTTTTGGACTTCCTACAATTCCCAAACTGTAATCGATCCTCCCTTGGCCATCATCACATCGCCCAATCACAATCTATCCAAAAGTAAGATTCTTTTTTTATCCTGCACTATACCCAATGACCTTGAACTAACAACAGAATTTTATTTTGTCCACTTAGAGCTACTCAGTTGAATCTACCCCCCTCCCACTTGTGGCCGTGTGGAATATGGCTTCCGAAGCTGACACTAAGGACCCAATAGTCATTGTCGTTGTCCTCCTCCTCCCCCTCCTCCTCCTCCTCTTCCTGTCCACATATCCCACTACATTTCAGTAATGATGGTGTTTCGTACTTGGATAATGAAATATTTCAAGAAAAGATCCAAGTTGAAAGAGCACCAACAATGAGCCCATAGTTTCCTCCTCCTCCCCCTCCTCCTCCCCCTTCCTCCCTCCCTCCATGTTAGATAAAGAAATGCATGTTTCACCATTAAGTTTTTAATTTTTTAAAAATGGCTATGGTAATAAAGGTCAGTGGGGGAAAAGCATGTCCTTCTTTCTAACATATCTTTATTTTGCTCAAGGGAGACATTGGACCAATTGGACCTCCTGGCCCAAAAGGAGAACCAGTAAGAACATTTATGAGACTCTTAAATATTCTTTTTTTTATCCCTTTGTAATCATGTACTTGTGAAAAAACTCAAGCAGATTAAAGAAAAAACAGAATAGGTCCTGATGGACTAACTTAAATCAAATTCTAAATCCAGATATTGGAGACCCCAGCTGAATATTTTAAAATAATTAACTATGGAGAGGATCTTCAGTGGTCTCATGAACACTGCCTACAGTAACATCCCTGATCTTCTCATCATAGAAAAAGCAGATGATAGAAACTTCCTCTTCAGATATTAGTCATAGTCATCTAAATATAGTTACAAATCCTATCTAGATCTGAGATTTCCAAGTTTGGCAACTTCAGGATTTGTGGACTTCAGCTCCCAAAATTCCCCAGCCAGCCATTCTGAGAGTTGAAGTCCACAACTTTGTTAAGGTTGGACATCCCTGTCTAGATCCATATGGAGAAATCTTGATTGGAAGACACATAAGACAGTGTGTTCACCTGCTTGTATTTTCCCTGATTCAACATCTCCATCACAGCCAAAGTTTTGTTATGAATTATTTCTGAAGGGATAACTTTAAAAAAAATGGAAGCAGAGATAATATCGACTTTCACAAAATTAGAGAGGTTGTCCTTAAATCCACCTCCTTTCTTGCAGGAGAAATTCTAATTAGAATTTTTCAGATCTCATTTACCACGACATTTACTTGAAGTTTTACAACCCTTCATAAAATAATTTACTTCAGCTCTCTTTTAAAAATCACTTGTTATAACTGTGAAATATCAAATAGTGTTCTGATCCTGCCCAATCTCAAGGCAATTAAATGGCAGGGCTTTCAGGTATTAAGTTCTAGACCATGCTGGTTGCTATCCAATTGTATCAAACTATCCCTTTCATCTACAATTAGTTATATTAGCTAGGGATTATGGAAGGTGAAGTCCACTAGTTTGATGGAGTTTCTTTTTGATTCTAGTTAAAGTCATAATAGTAGAGACCTTTCCTTAAACTCTTGGTTAGAATCTTCCATACAATCTGATTCAACCTTGATACTAGAAGATGCAATGATTTATTAATTGAATGTGTTCAATTAATCAGTGTGCTATTCCATAGCTTGATAAAGCTGTTACCATTGAGCATTATTTCTCACCTTGCATATCTTCATTGCATCTACTGATTCTGGTTTTATTAATTTCTCTTTTCAGGGTGGGGAAACATTTGGACAAACAGAAAAAGGACAAAAGGTATTAAAACTGTTCCGTCCAGAAATAAGTTGCGCGAGACCGGGTTCCAACAACAAACTCTTTATTCAGTTCAGTAAATCAATGGTAATGGAACAACAGCCCAAGCCACAGCAGCCCTTTATATAGCGGCTTGCTCGTGGCTTGTGGCCAATGGCACCACTTTAAGTGTTCCCGCCGTCCAGTGGGCCAATCAGATTGGTTCTCTAATGGCCAATCTGAAAACGGCCTTTTCGGCCAATCAGAATAGGGAACTTGGAGCC
>BHFT01019078.1:0-39541 GCA_004320025.1 Laticauda laticaudata
TGGTTATGCAAATTTTTGCCCCTTTTGAGAGCGGATAACAACGGATGGAACATTTTTATCATCCGCTGTGTCCTTTTCACAAATGTTTTGCATCTGTTGGGCAGTGTGACAGGGCCTCTAAGCCTGTCCTAAGATTTTAGATCTCAACAAGTAGCAATGTTTACCCCGCTGTATCCGAATTCAAAACCTAAGCTGGGTTGGGTGAGGTTAAGATTTGGGTGACAGCTCACAAGGAAATACCAATAATGGACTAGATCAGAGTCGCCAACCTTTCAGACCTCAGGGACCATAAATTTAAATCATAAATTTAAATCCCTCAGACCAGTAATATTATTTTTTTTTTAAAAAAGGTAATTAGTATTTAGTGCAATATAAAAAAATGCAAATAATTTTTCTGCGGGCCACCAAATTTTTTTTGTGGGCTACCAATTGTTGACCCCTGGATTGGATAATCTACAAGGTCCTTCCAACTCTGTTAATGTAAACATGCTTTGTTCTATGTAAGAGAAACAGAAACTGTTTTTCCCTTAAAACCAATTTAAGCTTAGGGGCTCCACCCTTCTTCCCCTGCCCCGTATTCAGTACCTATAAAAAGACATGACACATTAGTTCTTTTATTAACACAATTCCTGTACTGTACTAAAAATGAAAAGGTTAGATTTCATTCCACAGAGCAAGAATAACTTCCCTCCAAAATATAAATAGCAGAAGGCAATTGGCTCTCTCTCCTTTTCTCTCTGTCTCTCTCTGTTGGTAAAATCTGTGTCCTCTGAACAAAACTCTTAGCAAGCATTTTTGGAAACAGATAATCCCTTTGGAGATTATTTTGGTACTCCTCAAAAATGCTCAGGCATAATCACAAATTCAAATTCTAGTAGATGTTATTTTTGTTTAAATTCCTGTTTCATTTTAAAGATGATCCTGAAATTTATTTGGACTGCAATGTAGGATTTTCTATCACCCTCTCTTATTGTACAATTCAGGCAGGAGTGGGATTCAGCCGGTTCGGGCCGATTCGAGTAAACTGGATGTTAAATTTGCATCTGGTTCGTCGAACCAGTGGTTGAACTGACCAGCTGGCCCTGCCTACCCCATCCTGTCACTCCCACGTGGCCTGTTTTGGATGCGGGTAAGTTCAGAGTCTGCATGGAGACTCTGGGAGGGTGAAAAATGGCCCTTCCATAAATTCTGGAAGTTCAGAATGGGTCTGTTTCCGGCTTCCAGTGGGCCTCCAGAGCCCAGGGGAGGCCATTTTCACCCTCCCAGAGGCCCGAGGGAAGCCTATGGACTCTGGGGAAGGCAAAAAATGGCCCTCCTGGAAGTTCCAGTAGGCCATGCCCACCAAAGCTATACCCACCCAGCAACTGGGCAGAGAACCAGTTGCTGGGATTTTTGAATCCCACCCCTGAATACAGGTAGTTGTCTTACTACAGTTCATTTCCTTACTGTTCCAAGTTACAACGACACTGAAAAAAGTGACTTATGACCTTACAACTTACTTACAACTGTTGCAGAATCCCCATGGTCACATGATCAAAATTCAGATGCTTTGCGACTGACTCATATTTATGATGGTTGCAGAGTCCCAGAGTCATGCGATCCCTCTTTGCGACCTTCTGACAAGCAAAGTCAATGGGGAAGCCAGATTCACTTAACAACCGTGTCACTCACTTAATGACTGCAGCGATTCCCTCAACAACTGTGGCAAGAAAGGTCATAAAATGAGATAAATCTCATTTAACTGTTTCACTTAGCAACTGCTATTGAGGTTATAAGTCAAGGACTACCTATAAAGGGTTTTTCCTAGAAACTTTATTGTAACTAAAGTATATTAAAAGTAATTCTAAATGGGGAAAAAAACAAAGAGCAGTGGATGGTTTTAACTACAGTATGTCAGAGACATTTTCAAGGGAGTTGCAAAGTCAAACAGATATTTTTTTTTAGATTTCTCAGTTTCAACTTCTAATATAGTAATCATCAGTAGCTGTAGCATGCATATGCCAAAGCTCTTTGGGGTCCTCCATCATGTTTAAGAATGTAAAATTAAAAAAAAATTAAGAGTTCAAAATGTCTGATAATTGTTGGCACATGGGATACCAGACTGCTAAAATAAGAAGGATCTAAATCAGGATTACATTTACTTAACATTATATTTCATTGTAATTAGAATGAAGTTAATGAAACCAAATTAGAATGAAAGTTTCCCACAACTTTTGTATTTTTTACCCTTTTACCACATTAAAGCAATCATTTGGGTTGTGATTTTGGAAGGATTGTAAGGCTTTTGAGGGATGGTATATGGCTTCCTCTGAATCTTCTAAACTTTAGAGTTGTCTTACAGACTTTGGGGCTACATTAGATAAAGGTTCCCTTGCACATATGTACTAGTCGTTTCCGGCTCTTGGGCTGGTGCTCATCTCTGTTACAAAGCCGAAGGGCCAGCACTCTCCAAGGACTTCTCTGTGGTCATGTGGCCGGCAGGACTAAATGCCGAAGGTGCACGGAAAGCTGTTTCGTTCCTACCAAAATGGTCCCTATTTTTCTACTTGCATTTTTACATGCTTTCGAACTGCTAGGTTGGCAGAAGCTGGGACAAGTCATGGAAGCTCACTCTGTTACGTGGTGCTCGGGATTCGAACAGCCAAACTGCCAACCTTTCTGATCGACAAGCTCAGTAACTTAACCACTGAGCCACCTCGTCCCTTTATAGGTAGCTATATAGGTATATAGCTACATAGCTATTACCTATATAGCTATGACCTCAACTTATGACCACAATTGAGCCCAAAATTTCTCTTGTTAAGTGAATTTTGTCCCCTTTTATGACTTTCTTGCCACAATTGTTGGTTAGTNTTTTTTTTTTTTTGTCTTTTAATGACCCTGTAATCCCTTGCATTGGAGTGGAGTCAAGGCAGATGAATGGCACTGTTTGCAGTGCCGTAGTAACTTTGAATAGTCACTAAAGGAAAGGCTGTAAATCAAGGACTACTTGCGATTGGAACAGTTGCGTAATAAAGGCCTAGGAAAGTTTGTAGTGAGCAAATGCCTAGCTAAATTTATTTTCTTTTTCTTTTTTTAAATACTTTTTTTATAATTTTTCCTTGTTTTTTTACAAACATATCATTGAACAGTGTGACACCAGAGTGTCTTACATTTTAGAACAAATATGGCAATATTCTTCATATTTAATACTGCTGACAATCTTAATACTGATACACATATTTTGTTAAATTGTAATCTTTCATTCTTTGATTATTCACCATTTCAATATCTTATTTTTGTGTCAATCTCCACATTCCGAATATCCCTCTTTTAACTGCAAATAAAATATTATTAATCCTATTTGTAGTGTTTAACAGATTTATATAACTCTCATAAAAATTCACCAATTTATATTGGGTTATAATCTTCCATTATTTATCCCCTTTCTAACATTTAACTAGGCCTCTATTCTGTTTTAAAAAAGATCCTCTTTCTAACCATATTTTACAACTTATTTCAAATAAAATAGTATTCATTGTATTTATATTTGACAAGTTATATAATTCTAATAATAGTATAGTTGTTTTATTAAGTTATAATCTTTCATTATTAACTTATTTCAATGTTATTTTTGTTATTTTTATATCAACAAATTCTAGATGACATTCCTTTTCTTTCAAATAAAATGTTAATATTCATATTCATTACAACAATCTTATATAAATTGATTAGCTCGATACCCTTGCTTCACTATGAAACTATGTGGTCTTAGTTTTGGGGGCTTAGTTTTTGGGTGGAAAATAAGGGGGACAAAAATCTGCCTCTTCCTGCCAGCGTCCTTCAGTATTCATCTGGCTAGGATCCTGTCAGATAACAGATAATCAGAGTCGGAAGGGACCTTGTAGGTCATCTAGTCCAACCCCGTGCCCAAGCGGGAGACCCAACAACATTTTTCGCAAATGACAGTCCAATCTCTTCTTGAAAGTCTCAAGTCAGTGTGTGAGAGAGTTGAAGCTGTTTGGAAACTGAAACAGTATTTGCTGTGTGAGCAAGAAGGAGACAGCAAGGAGACTGGGCGTGGCTTGGCTCAACTGTTCTGTTCTAAAGCTGCTTGGTGCTCTGAAACTGAAACTGAAACTCCTCTCCTCTGCTTGTGTTTTGCATTTAGAACAGATTTATTTTCACGTGGGGAGGGGAAGTATCAGATTGTGTTAATAATAATATACAAAATACTAATGCACTGATGGCCATTTTGAAAAATCTTTTCTTAGTGAACACCTAGAAGCCAAGAGCCAATACATGCCAAATTTCAAGTTTGTAAACTTCACGGTTCTGGAGATTTTGTGATGATACATGAGTGGTATTTTGCTTTTATATACAGTGCTCAAAAAATAAAGGGAACACTTAAACAACACAATGTAATTCCAAGTCAATCACACTTCTGTGAAATCAAACTGTCCACTAGGTACCAACACTGATTGACAATCAATTTCACATGCTGTTGTGCAAATGGAATAGACAACAGTGGAAAGCAGAGGCAGTTCGCAAGACATCCCCAATAAAGGAGTGGTTCTGCAGGTGGTGACCACTGACCACTTCTCAGTTGCTATGCTTTCTGGCTGATGGTTTGGGTCACTTTTGAATGCTGGTAGCGCTGTCACTCTAATGTAGCATGAGTTGGAGTCTACAACCGACACAAGTGCCTCAGGTATGTGCAGCTCATCAATGTGAGCTGTGGCAAGAAGGTTTCTGTGTCTGTCAGCGTTGTGTCCAGAGCATGGAGGTGCTACTAGGAGACAGGCAAGTAAATCAGGAGACATGGAGGAGGCCGTAGGAGGGCAACGACCCAGCATCAGGGCCACTACCTTTGCTTTTGTGCAAGGAGGACAGGAGGAGCACGGCCAGAGTTCTGCAGAATGACCTCCAGTGGGCCACAAATGTTCATGTGGCTGCTCAAACGGTCAGAAACAGACTCCATGTGGTGGTATGAGGGCCAAATATCCACAAGTGGGGTTTGTGCTTACAGCCCAATACCATGCAGGACGTTTGGCATTTGCCAGAGAACACCAAGATTGGCAAATTCGCCACAGTACCCTGTGCTCTTCACAGATGAACGCAGGTTAAACTGAGCACATGTGACAGACGTGACAGGGTCTGGAGACACTGTGGAGAACATTCTTGTTCTGTATGGAACTTGGTAGGTTCCAAGTACTTAATTCTGATTGGCTGAAAAGGCCACTTACGGATTGTTCACTGAGACCAATCTGGGAAGCCATCAAATGGCAAAAAGAATTACATTAACTGTCATTGGCCACAATCCAGCAGGCTAGCCGCTATATAAAGGGTTGCCTGGCTTGGGCTAGGTTCCGTTTCTTTACCTAGCAGTTTGAAATAAAGAGTTTGTTGTTGAAACCCAGTCTCACGTACTTCTTTCCAGATGTAACACAGGCGACAAAGGTGGGATCATCGTAGAAGCAGAGACCGAAGCACAGGCAATCTGAACTGAGCAAAAAGAGATGGCTGGTAACAATGCACCACCGCACCCAATCCAAATGTAGAGGATTGGGAATTGTATATCAATCGCTTTCTTATACTCTTAGAAAGCAACGAAATGAAAGAAGTCTCAGATCAAAGGAAGAGGGCTGTCTTGCTTACACATTGCGGACCGGCCATATTCAACATGGCGAAGGTGCTGGCAAAACCAGAGATGTTAAGCAGATGACCTGGTCCAACCTGAACCAAATGCTCCGAACACACTATGCACCGGTGGTCTCCAATCTAACCAAAGGCACAATTTTACAAAAGGGACCAGAAGGAGGATGAAACCATAGCAGACTTTGTGACAACCTTGAGACACATTGGAGGAGCATATGAGTTTCAAAACATGGACGAGGCTATGAGAGACCGCATAGTCCTCAGCCTGAAAGACTCTACCCTTCAGAGCAAACTACTCAACAGGCCGAACATAACCGTGGCCAAGGCCATCACTGAGGCAACTGCCGCCGAAGCAGCAAAAAGTCAGCAGCCACCATGCGGCATATGAACGACGTTCCAGACCTGCTGGCCCAAACCAGGGAGAAGAAGTCAGAGGGAGGAAAAGAAACAGCCCACAGCGACAACCCACTACGGGACGACGAAACCCAGAGTGACACCGAAGACGACAACAAAGATGTCCATAGACTCTTATTCAGATAGAAAATAGCGTGAAAAGAGGAAGAATCGTGGGAATTTCAATGTGTGGGCTGCAGAGGCAATCACCCGCGGTCTGAATGCAGGTTCCTCGATGCAATATGCCAGGCTTGTAATAAAAGGGGGCACAATCAAAAGGATCTGCCGTAACAAAAAGAGCTATAGTCCAAAAAGACATGGCAGCACCCCCCACAGACACGATGACAGACAAGCTGGCAACTGATGGAACCGCAATAAAAGTACCGGTGACAGAGAAGAAACGCATCAGACAATCACCATTGATAATGCCGGGCGGAAAGCGAAAAGAAATTTCGGATAGAGGTGAGCATCGAGGGGAGACCTTGCGAGATGGAGGTCGACTCAGGGTCATTCCTAACGATGGTATCCTGGCATACAATCCGGTGCCTAATTCCGAACATAAGCAGAAAGAACTAAAGAAACAAAAACTTGTGCTAAAAGACTATCAGGGAAATCGAATCCCAGTAGCTGGCCTTGGACATTTTTTAGTTGAATTTAAACAACACGCTGAAGTCTTGCCTCTAACTATCATCAACCGTGATGCCCTAGTCTGCTGGGAATCGAATGGTTTGCGCCTCTTGGAATCGGGATGACCGGTATCAACTGCATCGCTACTACCAACTGGGAGGAGAAACCTACTCCACGAATTCCAAGATGTATTCAACGGGGCTCTAGGCAAGTAGCAGGGGACCCCAATTTCATTTAGCTGAGACCCAAAAATAGCCCCCATTCGTTTAAAGGCCAGATGCGTTCATTCGTGCTTAAACCAAAAATTGAGAACAGCTGAATAAGTTGATCGCGCAAGGGGTTTTAGAACCAATCACCCATGCAAGTGGGAAACCCTATCATCACACTGGTGAAGCCAGATGGGTCAGTGCATATTTGTGGGGACTATAAGGCAACCCTGAACCATGCGCTCCAACAAAGTGCATACCCAGTGCCAGTAGTGCAACATTTATTGCACTCGCTAGGGGGAGGAAAAATATTCGCAAAACTCAACCTAGCACAAGCTTATCAGCAGCTACCCATTGATCCAATAACAGCAGAGGCACAAAACGATAGTTATGTATAGAGGGGCATTCAAATGTAACTGCCTCCAATTCGGTTTTAGCGTTGCCCCAGGCATTTTCCAAAGCCTCATGGAACACCTACTAAATGGAATTAAAGGTGTCATCCCATACTTCGACGATGTACTGGGTCTCAGAAAAAAAACACCAGCCAGCTAGAGACCAGGTTAAAAGAAGTCTTACCTCACTTTAGAAAATCAGACCTAAAAGTTAAGAAGGAAAAATGTGAACTGGCCACTAACTGGGTCAAATTTGGGGCTATTTAATCGATGAGCAAGGCATTCACCCAACGTAAAGGTGAAGGCTATCAAAGATGCTCCCAGACCAAAAAACAAAACCAATCTCCAGGCGTTCCTAGGCCCATAAATTTTACATGTGTTCCTACCCCATAAGGTGACAATAGCAGAGCCCCTACATCGACGGCTAGATAAAAAACTGCTTGGACAATGGGGTCACTGGGAAACAGAGAGCCTTCCAAGGTATTAAGGACCTATTAACGTCAGACACCATTCTTATCGAGTTTAGCAAACACCCTGCCTCTGACGGTCACCTGCGATGCTTCACCTTTTGGGTCGGCACCTTCCTGAGTCGCCAGCTTCCAGACGGCAGAGAGGCACCAGTCGCCTTTTACTCAAAGACGCTCTCCAGGCAGAACGCATTACAGCCTACTTGATCGGGAAGCCCTGGCAATCGTCGCCAGGGTCAAACGATTCCATGAGTACCTTTACGGTAGACCCTTTTCTTTCGTAACCGACCACAGCCTCTCCTTGTGAATCCTAGCGGGAAAACAGCCAACCCCGAACATTCTGTCTCTCTAGAATGATGAGGTGGTCTGAATTCCTCACTGCCTACTCCTACACGCTACTCCACAGACCTGGAAGAAGCCATCTCGCATGCCAACCCCTGAGTCCGTTCCCCACTGGCCATCCCAGAAGACGACCCTGCTCCAACTACCTCCATATTTCAGCTTGAAGACCTGCTGGAGCTGCTGCTGACTGCAGCCAACGTCGCAAAGAGCCACAGCCAAAGACCCTTTGACAGTGCGAATACTGAACTGGGTAGGTAAAGGCTGGCTGGAGGAAAATAAAAAAAACTGAACTTTTAAACCTTTCCGTACACGACAGACCGAGCTGTCTATCGAAAAGGGGTGCATCTTATGGGTGACAGGGTAGTAATCCAAGCAGCCTACAAGAAACCGTCCTAAGGCATGTTGCATGAGGGTCACCCGGGCATAGTTATGTCTGGTGGCCCAGGGCTGGACAAAGACATTGAACGCTGGGTTGCAACATGCCATGCCTGTCAGAAAGCGAGGCTACCCCCACAGGCACCAATATGGGACTGGGAAACTCCCTGGGGTCCATTGTCTAGGGTGCACATTGACTTCGCTGGGCCAACAAGGGGAATCACCTTTTTGATTGTGTCAATGCATATTCGAATTGGTTGGAATGTCATCCTTTGGCTTGCACACCACCGAGGCTTGTCATGAAACAAACAAACTTTTTGCAACACATGGGCTACCAGATGTTCTGGTTTTGGACAATGGGCCTCACTTTACCGCCTTGCAGTTTGAACAATACCTGGCTGCCCAAGATATCTGTCATGCCTTAACTGCGCTGGCCCATCCGGCTGTGAATGACAGGGCCAAACGCATGGTTAGGTATACTAAGGAAGGCCTAGAGAGAATGGATAAGGGGGACGTGCAGGACAAACTCAACCGACTCCTAACCTTGCAACATATTACCCCTAATAGCACTACAAATAAAAGCCTGGCTGAACTGTTAATGGGTAGGAAACTAATGGTCCTACTGGACAAGTTACACCCCACCTAGCAACATTGGACAAGCCCCCGACTCCTCCAGCAAATCCCGTACCTTCGAAATCGGGCAAATCTAGTCTTATGCCACACCTTACCGGGGATCCTCTATGGCTGCCAGCCACCATCACACAAAGTCACAGGCCCCAGTCCTACTGACTAACGCTAGACGATGGGAGGGAATGAAAAGTGGCACATAGACCAGCTTCGTTCCCGCAACCTCGAAAGAAAAACCACCGCAGAACCGAAAATAATAAATTCCGACAAAAAACAACTAAGGGGGGGAGTATAAATCAATAAAAAAGGGAGAGACGAACCTCCCATAACAAGACAACAAACTCTGCAAAATGACAAATCTAATCAACAAAAAGAGCACTCACGGTTAGATGAACCCCAAGAAAGAAGTCCGGGAGCAGGAAAGCGAAGTGCCCAGACATTGTAAGGAGGTCATAGAGGCCCGTGGAGGCCACACACACACTACTGAGCCTCATTTTGACTTGTTTTAAGGACATTACATCAAAGTTGAATCATCCTGTAGTATTTTTTTCCACTTTAATTTTGAGTGTAATTCCAAATCCAACGTCCATGGGTTGCTAAATTTGATTTCCATTGATAATTTTAGTGTGATTTTGTTGTCAGCACATTCAAATATGTAATGTGTATGAACAAAGTATATTTAATAAGAATATTTCATTCATTCAGGTCTAGGATATCTTATTTTTGTGTTCCCTTTATTTTTTTGAGCAATATATATAGATTGATCATCCATATATTTAAGTTAGATTGTATTGTTCAGTTATTTAATTATTCCATATAACATGTTCAAATCACTCTTATTAAAATTCTAAATTCCCTTTGTTATTAATTCATCTTTTTTCTGTCCATAACCAGAGATTATCTTAAATGGTCTATGAAATCCACTCCTTATAGTTAGATCTGCCGAAAGGCTTCTCGTACTGATCTGTCAGATTCTCAGAGGAAGAAATAAGATCTCTCAGACAATCCTGCAGCCAGGAGACCTCACTTTGTTAACACTTGTCGGTGGTGTCTATTTTGAAATTAAAAAGTTCTCACATCAATGCAGGAGTTTAACCTCACATTCCTTCTGTCTCCTATGCTTAAATTTCACCCCCTTTCAAATATGCGTAAATTTGAGATAGAGTGGGAATTCTAATTGAAGCTGGGTTCAAACTGTTCCAGCAGATCTTTAGGAGAATTATTCATGAATGAAAATGACTGTTTAGGAGTGGTGCCAGATCAGTACTGCCTGTTGAATTGAAACATGAGTTGCGCAGAGGTGGTGATTTTAAGAAAAGGAGATTCCCTACTTTGGAAAAAGAAATAAGGGCACAGATAACAGCACTGCTATTGTAATAAAATATGAATGAATAGCATTGCTGTGATTTTTTATATAGCTTGTTATATCCTTAATTATCAAAGTGAAGGATCTTTTTTTAAACAGATAAACAGAGTTGGAAGGATCATCTAGTCCAATCCCCACCCAAGCAGGAAATCTTACACCATTTCTGACAGATGGCAATCTAGTCTCTTCTTGGAAGCTTCCAGTGATGAAGCTCCCACAAGTTCTGAAGGCATGCTGTTCCATTGGTTGATTGTTCTCACTGTCAGAAAATTTCTCCTTATTTCAAAGTTAAATCTCTCCTTGTTCAGTTTCCATCCCTTGTTCCTTGTCTGGCCTTTGGTTGTTTAGGAGAATAGCTTGACCCCTTCCTCTCTGTGGCAGCCCCTCAAATATTGGAAGACTGCTATCATGTCTCTCCTGGCCCTTCTTTTCACTAGACTAGCCAAGCCCGGTTCCTGTAACTATTCTTCATATGCTTTAATGTCCAGTCCCCTAATCATCCTGGAAGTGTTGGAAGAAATGTCCATCTGGGTTCAGTTCCAAGTGGGAAGAAAGACATTGGAAACATGGAGACTGCTTGGAAGGATGGTTTAATCGTGAAGCAGAACCATGAAGCATGTGTGATTCTGAGTAGATGACTACATGGAGAGTGAAATATATTGATACCCTCTCTTGGGCTTTGAATTTGAGCTTCCTGTTCCTGTGGCAAGGGATCCTATTGGAACCAATCCTATTGCTTGCAGTCAGACTCCCCTGGGGTTAGGCAGTCACAGCTGAGGTTTTCTGTGTCCCAGACTTGGTTGAATCTTGCTGGGTAATGCAATGAAGGGCCATTTCCTATTGTGGCTGAATGGTTTTGCCCTGAAGAATAATCCCATCATCCTGGAACTGAGGTCTTTTGTTTTATAGATAAGCTGTCACCAAGTACCTTCTGGGGGCAGGGAGCTGGGTCTTTTGTTTCTGCTTCCTTTCAGATTTTTATTTCTCTTTTAGGGGAACTATTCTGCCTTTCCAATATTTCCTAGGATATTTCATTTTTCAAGGAGAGAGGTGAGTGCTAACTTTCACTGCTTTTGAAGGCACAGAATGATGGAATTCACTTTTTTTTTTTTACTACTGGTTCTGTAGACATGGCTTGGTGGGTGCAGTGTGGCTTGGTGGGCATGGCAGGGGGAAGGATACTGTAAAATCTCCATTCCCTTCCCACTCCTAGGAGAAAGTTACTGCAAAATCCCATTCCCTCCCCACCCCACTAACCTGCTTTCCAGTTCTGTTCTCCAATGCAAGGCAACAAAAGAAGACCCAGCTAATCAGCTGGGACTCAATGGGAGGCAGAGAATAGATGGGGGGGCACTCAGAGGTGGTATTTGCCAGTTCTCCGAACTCCCAAAAATTTCTTTTTCTTTTTTAAACAATTTTTTTTTAAAAATTACAATTTAAAAAAAAAAGACACAACAACATAATAACACGTACATAATTGAAGGGTAGGGGGAAAAAAGGGATGGGAAAAGAAGATCGGAAAAAAAAAAGAGAAACACAGAAAAGAGATTTGGTAAAAATATTCTTACTTTCGACAATTTGTGAGATCTTTTCTTCCTTTGGTTTTACTATCTCTAAACACTTCTATCTTTACAAGAAATTTCCTCACATCACTCATATAAACTCTACTCTTATTCTTTTCAATCCTATATTATAAAAACTCTCATGCTTATCTAACCATCTTTGTACCAATAATTCCAGCTATTATCAATATATTTAGAGTTTCTTTGTTTTTTTAGAGCTAATGTTAATCTGTCAATATCTGCGCCAGTTATGAAATTTTTTTGGATATCATCTTCCCTTTGTAGGTATCTGTGGATGCTTCTAACCACTGAGCAAAAAGCCAACCAGCTGCTGTTAATATTATGTTTATTGTAATAGTTGATATTTGTCTTTTTTGATATTTTGTTTGTCAAAAATTGTGCCGAGTTAGAAAAGACTCTGGTTTCTATTTGAATCTGCATTCTTTTAGTAATATCTTCTAGCCAATTTCTTATTATACTCTCCAATATTTTGGGCTTCTATGCCATGACCACCCTCCGCACACCCACATGTGCGAAAAAAGTTTCCTCTTTCTTTTTACATTTACACATTTTTACGGACATCATTTTGGGGCACATTTTCGCCAAATCATCGAGAAGAAGGAAGGTTGCCGATCTATAAAACAGTTTATAGCATTTTCTTTGTTTATGCTACCCGATTTTGTAATTCTGTATTATTACTTCCCGAGACCTTTTTCCATATTCTTTAAAGTGATATTACATTCCTACTCTCAGCAATATCACATATTATCCTTTTACTTAATTTCTTCTTCTAATTTCTACTTAGTAAACAATTGTCACAAATCTAGCTATATTCTTTTTTTCCTGATCCATAAATTTTTATCTATCCGCAGAGAGAGGAGGGGGGCGGGGGTTCCGATAACAAGAGGGAGGGGAGGGCGGTGTCTGGAGAAGGGTGGTGGGTAAAGGACGGGCAACCCGGGAGGGAGAGGGGGGAGGAATAGCCAGGAGTGGAGGGTGCTGGGGTTTATTTCTTAATTCCGAATTCTTTTCTATCCCTGGTAATCTATATGAATTTGTAAAAAATCCAATCGATCTGATTAAATCCCCATTCTTGAAGTTCTTGACAGGGATTTCAATTACCTTGCATGTCTAATAAATCTTTAAATTTATCATTCTAGAATATCCAATTTGTTTGGTGAATGCATTGCCTCCATTGTTATGATAGCAAAGGCGTACTTTTAAATAGTGTTTTTTACGTATTTTTTCCAATTAGTTACCATGAGTTCTAATTAAGTGTCTGTGAAAGTATTTCTGGTAATTTTCCTACATCCATAAAAGGCATGCCACCCCTTTGTAAGTCGTGGCCCTCTAAAAATAATATTCTCTTATTATTTAAGTTTACCCAATCTTTTAACCATACTAGGTGTGGCAGCTGTATAATACAATTCCAAATTTGGAAGTGCCAACCCTCCCTGCTCCTCATATCCTGCATTGTTTAAATTTATTCTGGTTTTTCTTCCTTGCCAAATAAATTTAGCAAAAAATTTTATTGAGTAAATAATTTTTTTTATCTTCAAAATCTTTTTTATGTATTTAATTGGAATCATCTGAAATAGATATAAAAATTTGGGAGGATATTCATTTTAACGGTAGCAATCTTCCCAATAATGAAAGTTTGTAATTGCCCCATAATTCTAGATCCTTCTTTACCTGAAGCATCAATTTATCATAGTTGTTTTCTTTAAGCGCCTTACAATGTGCTGTCAACCATATTCCTAAATATTTAACTTTCTTTTGTCACTTGTATTCCCATAATTTCTTCTTTAGTCCTTTTATCTCTGAATTTTGTCTAATGTTAATTAGTATGTTTCTAATGTGAATATTAAGAGCAGGGGCGAGAGTGGGCAGCCTGTCTAACTCCTTTTTCTATTTTTATTGGACAAGTATAATTCCCATTTACTATAATATTGGCCTGTTGTGTGTTATAAATAGTTGTTATAATATTTTCAAATTTGGTGCCTAATTTCATATTTATATTTTTTGTATTAAGAATTGCCAATTTAAATTATCAAAGGCCTTTTCAGCGTCTAAAAACATAAGTGCAATCTGTTTCTCGGGTGGGCTTCATAAAATTCTAAAAATCTAATACTGTTCTTGAGTTATTGCTAATCTGTCTAGTCGGAAGAAATCCATTTTGATCTTCATGTATATATAAGTTTAATATTCTTTTAAATCTGTTAGCTATTATGGAGGCAAATATTTTGTAATCGGTATTTAATAGTGAAATCGGTCTATAATTGTTAATATATCTGGGTTCAGAATCCTCCTTCAGGATCAACGAAATCAGTGCCCCTCCATGAGTCGGCATCTTAGCTGCCAATAATACTTCATTAAAAATTCCAACATAAATGGCCAATCTGTTCTGCAATTATTTTATATAACTCTCTGGATTCCATCAGGACCCGGGGCTTTGTTGTTTTTTTGGTTCTCTGTTGACGATTTCAGTTCAGACCATGATATATCTTTATTAAATGTTTCTATCATTTCTTCTTCAATTTCTTTATCTTTAATTTCATCTAAATAATTTTCTTATTCTATCCTCAGTTATTTCTCCTTTTTATATAACTCTTCGTAGTATTTATGTACAATTTATTTTTTCCCCCCTATCTCTTGTTGTATATCACCGTTACCATCTATTAATTATATATCAATCTCTTTTCTTTCTTTTTTTTAATTTGTAAGCTAACCATCTTCCTGGCTTATTGCATTCTCAAAGTAAGATTGTTTGTCATCTTCAAATTATAATCAGTTTCCTCTGTTTCGATTAAGTTCAATTTTTTGTTATTATTATCTGGTTTTGTAATGTTGGGTTTTTTGGGTCTTTTGTAGTAGCATTTCTAGTCTCCTTAATTTGTTGTTGTAGTTTATTTTGTTGGGCATATTCTTTATTCCTCTTAGAATTATAAGAAATTGTTATGCCTCTTATTACCACCTTCATTGTATCCCAGATAAGAACCTGCTGAATACCACCTCTGTACAGAGAGATTCGAGAAAAAAGCATTTTATTTGTTTATTTGTTTGTTTGTTTGTTTGTTTGTCAAACATGAGCAACATAAAAGGGACATTATTTGGATTGCAGAAGTGGATACACTGTCAGTTTGGAAAATGGTATGAAGATATACTCTTTATTCTTCTGATGTCATTACATGATAAAATCATTCTACTGCTGTTATCAGACACTTTTCTTCCTCCCTGCTGGAGGTTGTTTACGATGTAATTTTTAAAGAAGAAAAAAAAAGAACACTATTTTACAAGGGCAACATGTTAGGATCCTGAAAATATGGGTAAACTGATTATATGCCAGAGAATTCCATCAGTATTTAGCCACAGACTCCATGTCTCTGTTTCCAGTGGGCAAAAATATATTTTTAAAGTCTCAGCTGGTCCTTGTTCAGGAATGTCCAAACTTCGTCTGTGTCAGGAACCATGAATAGCTTCTTTTAAGAGCAAGAGATCAATATGGGTGAGAATTCTATTCTAAACATAGTATTTGGAACAAGGAATTGTACTCAACAATTGCAAAAGATGTGAAGCTTAGATTCCATGTTATTAAATATTTTTTGGTAGTAATTTTATGGAAATTTATAATTACAGTGGTATAAACTAATACAAACTGAAAAAGATAGAAGACAAAAAGAAAGAGTAAGAGGTGCAGAAAAGAAAAAACACAGAGAAAAAGAAAAAAGTAAGGAGAAAAAAAACTATCTTCCCCCTTCCCACCTTCATTCATAGTTAATTTATAATAGATACAGAAACAGATTAACAGAGTTGGAAGGGACCTTGTAGGTCATCTAGTCCAACCTCCCTCCGCCAAAGCAAGAGACCCTACAAGATTTCTGACAGGTGGCAGTTCTGTCTCTTCTTGAAAGCTTCCAGTGAAGAAGCCCCACAACTTCTGAAGGCAACTTCTGTTCCATTGGTTGATTGCTCTCACTGTCAGAAAATTTCTCCTTACTTCTAGGTGAATCTCTCCTTGATCAGTTTCCATCCAGTATTCCTTGTCTGGCCTTTGGGTGCCTTAGAAAATAAATTGACCCCCTCCTTTCTTTGGCACCACCTCAAATATTGGAAGACTGCTATCATGTCTCCCCTGGTCCTTCTCTTCACTAGACTAGCCATGCTCAGTTCCTGCAACCGTTCATCATATGTTTTAGCCTCCAGTCCCCTAATCATCTTGGTTGCTCTTCTCTGCATTCTTTCTAGAGTCTCAACATATTTTTACTGTGTGGTGAGCAAAATTGGATGCAGTATTCTAGGTGTGGTCTTACTAAGGCTTTATAGAGTGGTAGATCTCAAGACCTCTTTGAGATATCCTCCAGAAAAATACTTTACAGATGCTACTGTCTTTCACTTCATTGAAGAGTACAAATGCCAATTTAAATTGTGCATATCAAAAGTTGAATCTCAGCAAACTGGGATCAGATCTAGCACTTGGTTTACACAGTACATCAAGCCATGGTTTCATTTTGCCAGGGTTTATAGAAATAATCCCTACTGCTTAAACCACACATTGTATTCTTCTAGAATATTGGTTTACCACTGCAGCAGATAGATATAACCTAGGCCTGGATAATAAGCCAAATTGAAACACAAATGTATTTAATCTAGACTCCTTTAAAAATTTGGCTTTATAGCTTTTCCCAAAAAAGTAATTGTAACAAACTGGGAATGGACATAATTTAAAACCCTGTCAAACTCTTTTCAAGAGCTCCCTTCAAAAGATACTTCAGATAAATTCAGTCATGTTCAACCTCTGGACCAACAGTCTGTCTGGAAGTCCTTCCAGCCAGATCCTGAGCTCTTCTCACTGTGATGTGTTTTAAGATTGTCTGGCTGTTGTTGTGGAAGAATTAGACAGCTCTATGCCATTGCCAGGAAGTATCTGACAGTAAGATTCCTACTGGTGGTGGGATTAATTGTTTTTTTTTACTATCGATTCTGTGGGCGTGGCTTAGTTGGCAGGGTGTGTCTACTGCAAAATCTCCATTCCCTCCCCACCCCACTAACCTGCTTTCCAGCTCTGTTCTCCTGTGCAGGGCAACAAAAGAAGACCTCATCAAATTAATTCAAATACCAATTAATGAATTATAGGAAATCTGATTGTATTATTAATGACAGTAAGATGCTTAGCCAGGAGACAGTGGAATGGCAAAATCCTCTTTTAAGATATTGAATTTACTAGCTGGAAAATTGAAGTGAATAATAAGCCAGAATACAGTGATAGATGATTGGTTGGCTGGGTCTTGCATGAGGCAATATGTGCTATGATTGTTTGTCATAACTATAAAGAGGGAGTTTCCCTTTCCCCCCACCTTTTTCTTCTTTATGATCTGTATACTGTTTGATTTATCTCATGATGTTCCTGACTATCTGCCTGATTGACCTCAGGATGCTCCTGACTATCTTGTCTGCTATAAATTGAAATGTTAAATAGATTTATTTATCAATAAAGAAGAATATTTATAGCACAGGGTTGAACTGAGTATAAACTGACAGCAAACAGCACTCCTGCTTGCACTGATGATGTTACCTAGTTAGGGTAATAAAATGTCTGCAAGAAAATAAGCAAGCTCAGAGAGCACCAAGGACCCCTCATATTTATTTATATAAAACTACAAGCTTATGTCAGTCTCTCCCACTTCATTTGCATAGCTGCTGCACAATTTCTTGGCATCCTCTATCAGTTTAAGTGTTATCTGCATCTGATGCTACAGCTTATGAAAAGTATTTCCTTTTAATAAACCTGGTTCGTCACCCAAAATGATTCCTGATTTCTTTAAGCTAGATGCAATATTTCTCCCATAAGAGAAAGAATTGGGCATCCAGCTTGTTAAATCATTTTAAATGAACAACACTGATATTTTTCAAAACATTTAACACTAGGATTTGCTGAACTGGATCACATTACTATTTTTTGTGTGTCTGTTCTTTTCTGCAAAAAGCTTCAACAGCATCTTACGGTGTTGCTGGGACACCTACTGGACAATGGTTAAAATATACAGCCTGGCACAAAACTGAGTTTTTAAAACCAGCTGTAGCAAATGCTGGAAGGTTTCCAGATTCTAAAGAAGATTTTAGAATTTGATCTTGAAAGGGGAATATGTTGCAACTTCATGCAGGATATGTTCATAGGAAGGATATTGAAGAGAGGTGCAAAAAAAAAATCAACACTTTATTTATTATTAAAAAAACCATGACATTTTACAACATTAAAAATCTATAAAATAAAATTGTAATCTCTCTCTCTCTCAAAAAAAAAAAAAANAATTGTAATCTCTCTCTCTCTCAAAAAAAAAAAAAAGAAATAGCATACATTTCATTATGTCTCCTGAAATGTCAATCAAGATTATAATTGAATGTGTGTTGAAATGCAACACCTATGGCAGATTCCACTTTTAAATTTACATCAAAATTCGATGATAGCCCAACTAGATTTAATGCTTGGTATAAAAATGCAGCAACGTGAAATGATAAATAGTATAACCTGTTCAGAAAGACAAAAATAACACATAAAATAAGGGTTTCTGTTTTTCAATGAGTTTTGTTTAGAAAATAGGTCTATATGCACCATCTAATTAATTGAGCACAACTGCCTTGTAGCTATTCCTTCTAGTATCTCCTCCTTTTTGTGCTTTTGTTTAAGCTTAACAAAGATGCAGCTAGTTTAAGAGCCACAATTTATGTGCCACCTCTTCCAGATGATGTAGAAACTTGAAAAAGGACTGGCTGCTTTACAGAATAGCAGAGACATTCTTGGTTCATATTCATGGAACATCTGAAGCGCTTCTTGCAAGTTATTTCCAAAAATAATATATATGTAGAAAACCAACATAGTAAGACATTTCCTGCCAGATGTGCTACCTGCACTGAGGCTAGGAATAGCTCATTTCTCTCTTTACTGACACTTCTATTGTATAGATATACTCACTGCTTTGGAGCCACTTTTATCCCTAATAGAAGCTACCATTAAAAATTGTGATTCTTCACTCACTTTCCTTTCAAGAGATGGACAAACCTGTATTTGAAAATCCTTTAAAGATGTAGCTGTAAAAAAACCACAGACATACAAATATGAACATAAATTTGGTATCCATCCAACTTGAATAGGCAAAGATTTCTGTGGGGTCCTTGAAATTCTCTGAACTTGGTTGTTTTCTTGCATATAACAGAATAACAGAGTTGGAGGGGATTTTGGAGGTCTTCTAGCTCAACTTCCTGCTCAGGCAGAAACCCTATACTATTTCAGACAAATGGTTGAACAATATCTTCTTTAAAATGTCTAGTTGGAGCATTCAAAACTTCTGAAGGCAAGTTGTTCTATGGATTAATTGTTCCAATTGTCAAGAAATTTCTTCTCAGTTCTAAGTTGCTTGCTTTTCTCCTTGATTAGTTTCCATCCCTTGCTTCTTGTCCTGCTGTCAGGTGCTTTGGAGAATAGCTTGACTCCCTCTTCTTTGTGGCAACTCCTTAGATATTGGAACACTGCTATCATGTCACCCCTAATCCTACTTTTCATTAGACTAGACATACCCTATTCCAGCAACTGTTCATATGTTTTAGTCTCTAGTCCCCTAATAATCTTTGTTGCTCTTTTCTGCACTCTTTTTAGAGTCTCAACATCTTTTTTACATCGTGGTGATCACAACTGGATGCAGAATTCCAAGTGTGGTCTTACCAAGGCATTATAAAATGATATTAAACAGATCTTGATTTTATCCCTGTGTTAATATAGCTTAGAACTGTGTTAGGTAATGTCATCAATGGTAGGAGGATTTTTCCCTATTACTATAGAGAACACCAACATGAAGACACTAATGAGACCTTCCTCATGCTCCCTGTAATTAGTATCTCTGATAACAGAGGATGGAGTGAAGAACTTCTCCACAAAATTCTACCACCCAAACATGTTGCTGTAGAAGAAGGTGATCCCACACTGATTCCCAGCAATTCTGGATTTTATATGTTACAAACACCCACTGTTGCATTTCCCATCTTATTTTTTATCTATGACAATCCTTTGTATGCAAATGTATCTATTTATAAATAGGCAGATCTATACATTCATTTATGTCCTGGGGAAAAACAACAACACCATTTTGGTTTTTTTTTTAAAGTCAAGGATGTCCTTGCTATGCTCAAAGAAACAAGAGAATTGCTACTGCAATCTACTTGAAATGTTTCTGCCAATTCTGCTCAGAAAGAGCTACTGTTAATAGGCCCAAGTCTCCACAGAAGAAGACAGAAAAGCCTTGAGGATAATTTCCAATCTTCTGTCCTCAACAGTCTTCTGTTCTTTTCCATTAATCTTCTCCCTGTGGTTCTTCAACAAAGACCTTTTAATCTGTTCTTTCAAAACCAGTAACTCTGCAGTTGCTATGTCTGTACATGAAGTCCAAACACGTCTGTTGGAAAGGATTGACAATATTCCCTTTCTTCTTAATCTCACCTTTTCGGGGTGATTATCAAGGAATAAAGTATCCCGCAAGAAAGCCACACAGCTGAAAATTTTTTGTGTGTGCAAATGCTTTTGTGTGAGGTTCACCTTTGTTGTTCAGTCGCTAAGTCACATCTGACTCAGCAGTTTGCTCAAATTCATCAGTGACACTGTCTAACCATCTCATCCTCTGCCATCCCTTTCTCCTTTGGCCTTCCATTTTTTCCAACATCAGGGTCTTTTCCAAGAAGTCTTCTCTTCTCATTTAGTGGCCAAAGTATTTGAACTTCAGCTTCAGTATCTGAAGTTAACTTTTTGGCTATATTTGTATTAGAAACATGAGGTAGCTAAGACCCTCTCAAGAAAAGTCATGAGACTAAATTCAAGAGAGAGCAGGAGTAGTTCTTATTTCTTAGAATATGAATATTTCACCTCTTGAAAAGCAAGGTTAATGAAATCTATATATATAAAAGCAAAATACCACTAACGCATCATCACAAAATCTCCAGAACCACAAAGCCTACAAACTTGAAATTTGGTGTGTATGTTCCTCTTGGCTTCTAGGTGCTCACTAAAAAAGAATTTTTCAAAATGACCATAACAGCATTAGCATTTCCTGTATTATTATTAACACTCTCTGATGCTAAGGAGCTCTACTCCCCCTCCCCACCTGAAAAGAAATCTGTTCCAAATGCAAAACACAAGCAGAGGAGAGGAGTTTCAGTTTCAGAGCAGCAAGCAGCTTTAGTACAGAACAGTTGAGCTAAGCCATACCCAGGCTCCTTGCTGTCTCCTTGTTCACACAGCAAATACTGCTTCACTTTCCAAACAGTCCTCAACTTTCTCGAAAACTGACAGGACACTAGCCAGATGAATACTGATGGAAGCTAATAGGCAGAGGCAGAATTTTTTCCCTTTATTTTCTTCCTCCAAAAAACTATGCCCAACCACACAGTTTTTTAGGAAGCACAGGTATCGAGCTAGTAGTTCATAATATGGCTAGCAGCAAGCCACCACATACCAGTTTATGAATTCTAAGCCTTGAATCCTAAATTAATTCCATGCCAATAAAATAGTGATGATCCTCCCAACATTAGTACAGAGTTTGGGGGAACCGTCTCATAGCAGTTACATGTTCATCTTGCTTGGGTGATCTTTCTTCTCTCGTTCTTATGCTTCCTTCAAAGGGAGTTTCTGCTTTCCCTCAAGATCTGCAAGCAAAGATGATTAGAAACACAACTTCAAAGGGTTTCCAAAAAAAGAGAGGCTCTGGCTAGTTTTTCCAATAAGTCCACAGACCCTGGTGACTTGTCATGCCCCTGGTGGAGACTGACTCTGAGGGAGAGGAGGAACAGCTGACAGGGAGTGGAAGTGTGGCTCCAGAGGTTGTGGAGGAGGCTGGGGAAGGGCAGAGGCTGGCTGAGAGGTCAGAGGAGGACCCAGGCCCATCCCCTATCCATCCTAGGGCATGCAGGGAGGAGAGGATAAGGGAGAGATGTGGTCTACTCAGGAGGAGAGGGATTTGATCCTCTTTATGGGCTGTAACTGTGACAACTGAATAAGAGGACGGACATGCATATGGACAAGCACTGGAAACAAAGTGTGGAAATATCTCTAGTTTATGATTCCTCTCTGTGTTTGGCATCTTTCCCAGTGTGTGTTCAGTTATCTGTGGTCCTCTTCCAGCCCTTATTTTGCCTAGTTTGTGTTGCTTTTTCCTCCTTCTTGAAATTCTTTCTGTGGAAGTTTTTGGTCTTCCGTCAAGGATATTTGGAGCTTGGAAGCAAAGTGAAGGAATAAAAGGGGCTTCACCTGTTTTCTGCGACTGTGTTTGTTTTGTATCCCCACTTTGGGTCATCACAGACTTCTGCTCTGGTTGTTCTCTAAGCATAGTTACTGCTAGACTTCATGATTAAGTCAGTGTGCTGTGTTTTCACATCTTTCTTATCAGGTTGTTCCGGTAGAATATGCCTCCTTTCCATGAAAATCAGCTGCTATATACTTAAAAAAAAAGTCAGAGCAAACAGAAACCAAGGAAAATAATGTCCATTTGGACATTCATATCTGAGATTCTCCCTATCTTTTTGGTGATATCCTTTTAAGTGGTGATTTCTTTTCTGAAAAATTTTGTTACATTATTCTCATGTCACTCTCTCTTTGAAAATCTCCTTTTCTCAGGCATGGATTTGTAGAAGAATTCCGTATACTAAAGGGGAGAATTAAAAAAAAAGTTTTGTTATCTCTGGGAAGTGAGAAGAGATGCCTCTTATAGGAAGATACCTGATCACTTCCATCTTGATGCTACTTCTTCTCTGGGGTGGAGAGAAGATTAAAGCTCACAGGGCAGGTAAGTGCAGGTATTGGTTTACATGAGACCTTATTAAAAAGTTCTGAAAATTACAGTAGGCAATGCAATTCATTCACCACTTGAGATTATTTTACATGTAGAGATAGTCCTCAAGTTAACAGCAATTCGTTTGAGACTGTTCGAAGTTACAATAGCATTGAAAAAAGTGATTTATATGTCAGCATTCCAGAAAACCTCCACTCCAACAAGTAACTCTGAGATGGACATCTTCTCAAAAGTTCTGTTTTATTTGGATAGTAAACTGGCACATCTGGGGAATCCTGAATCTGAAAGTTCCGGCCTTCCTTGCAATAAGTAAAAACTACAAATCCACTCCCTGCACACCTCATTGCATCACATGGCCCAATCACCATCTGTCCCAACTTGAGACGTCCCCTCACCCAGGTGCAGAAATAACATGACCCTGATTTAGAAGAAGAATGCTGTTATATCTAACCACATACACTCCAAGAAATTCCCTCCTCTCATTTTCCCAGGCTCAAGAATGTAGCAGTGTGAAAGTGTCTGGTGTCAATATGGCTTCCAAAGCTTACATTATGAGTGTTTTTCACGCTTAATGACCTTTGCAGCATCTCCATGGTCATATGATCAAAATTTGAATGCTTGGCAACTGGTTCGTATTTATGACAATTGCAGTGTCCAGGAATCATGCAATCACCAGTGGTGGGATTCCTTTTTTTTTTTCTATCAGTTCTGTGGGCATGGCTTGGTGGGCATGGCAGGGGAAGGATACTATAAAATCTCCAGTCACAGGTGGTATTTTCCGGTTCTCTGAACTATTCAAAATTTCCACTACCCGTTCTGCAGAACTGATCAGAACCTACTGAATACCACCTCTGATGATCACTCTTTGAGACCTTCAGACAAGCAAAGTCAATGGGGCAGCCAGATTCACTTAACAATCATGTTACTAATTAAACAAGTACAGTGATTGACAACATATGTGGCAAGAAAAGTGTCCAAATGAGGCAGAACTCACTGAACAACTGTCTCGCTGAACAACAGAAATGTTGGTTGGTCAGTTGTGGTTGTAAATCAAAGACTATCTGTATGGCCTCAGCGTTATGCATTGCTCTTGAGCAAGGAAGATATGCTCTGCTTAGACATGCCAGCCGGAAACATTGAAAAAGCATTTGCTGTTTTTTTTTCATAAATTAATTTCAATTCATTTTTCATAAATTCCATTTATGGGAGCAAAGTGAAACAGTGTCTCTGCCATGTAAAAATGGAGAATAGCTTCCCACTTCAACGGGCCACTTTTGAAATCATTGTTGAATACTGAACCCACATTAGGTATTTGATATTAACACAATTGAGAAAGTCCAGAAATATTTCACAAGAAGAGTTCTCCACTCCTCTACTTGTTGCAGAATACCTTATGCCACCAGACTTGAAATCCTAGACCTAGAAAACCTACAATTATGCCACCTTTGGTCTCATCTAAGTATAGTATATAAAATCATACACTGCAATGTCCTACCTATCAATGAATACTTCAGCTTCAACCATAACAATACAGGAGTACACAATAGATACAAACTCAAGCTAAATTGTACCAAACTTGATTGCAGGAAATACGATTTCAGCAACAGAGTGGTCAAAGTCTGGAATCCTCTACCTGACTCTGTGGTTTCTTCCCTAAACCCCAAAAACTTTAACCTTAGACTGTCTACTATTGACCTCACCCCTTCCTAAGAGACCTGTAGGGGGCATGCATAAGTGCACCAATCGTGCCTACCATCCCTGTCCTATTGTTTCTTTTTTATTTTTCTTACATGTATCAATTTCCTGTATTCATAACTATGTTTATACTTATACTTATTATCTTGTAAGCGATTGACAAATCAAATAAATAAATAAAAAACAGAATACAAAGTACCAGAGTGGGAAGGGACCTTGGAGGTCTTCCAGCCCCACTGCTCAATGAGGCTTCTTTATTAAATCATTATAAAATACCAATGTTTGAAACAAACAAATATTCAACTGAGTTGATGGATTACATTTGACACATCTGATTCTTTCAGTGATTCCGTTCAAAGGGTTACTTTGAAAGAATGATTGGGTTAAATTGTTTTCAGACCCATTTTGCAGCTTGCAAAATTCTTCTAGCTCTTGTTCAAAGTGAGAGCTTCATCAAGGACTTTCACGTGAATATCCTAGGTGAACTCCACTGAACATGACAAGACTTGCTTAAGAAGTATGCATGCAAATACTATTGTAGCTCTCATGTAAAAGCTACACAACCCTGCAATTGTTGAAGCATTTTTTGGAATCAATAAAATTGTTCATTTTAATCTTGGAGCTAAATTATTGATGCATATAAAGGTGAAGGATATGTCCAATCTCAGTCATCACTAGCTAAACTTCAAATGTGACAGACATTCATCCTGCTATTTATCTATTTAAATGGGCTGCCAGACTTTGGGCAGTAGAAAACAAGGACAAATAAAATAGAATAATACAATAGACTCTATAAAAGAGATATCCAGAAAAAGAACATCCAGCTATAAAGGCAGTCTCAACTTATAGATAGAATTCTTTATTGGCCAAGTGTGATTGGACACACGAGGAATTTGTCTTGGTGCAAATGCTCTCAGTTGTACATAAAAGAAAAGATACATTCATCAAGAGTCAAGAATCATAAAGTACAACACTTAATGATAGTCATAGGGTACAATAAGCAATCAAATCATACTCGGAAACAATCAATATAAATTGTAAAGATACAAGCGACAGTGTTACAGTCATACAGTTACAAGTGGAAAGGGATGGGTGGTAAGGATAATTATGATCATAATTAAGCCAAAAATTTCCACCGCTAAGCAATATAATTATTAAGTGAATTTTGCCCAATTGTACAATCTTTTTTGCCACAATTGTTCAGTGAATCATTCAGTTGTTAAGTTAACACAATAGTTGTTCAGTCAATATGACTTCCCCATTCCTTTTGCTTGTCAGAAGGTCACAAAAAGTGATCTCATGACCTTAGGATATCATAAATATGAGCCAGCTGCCAAGCATCCAAATTTTGATCATACGGCCATGGGGAAGCTACATCAGTTGTAAATGTGAAAAATGGTCATAGGTCACTGTTTTCACTGCTGTTGTGAGTTCCAATGGTCACTAAGCAGAGGGTTGTAAATTGAGGACTACCTATGCTTCAAAAGCGACTTCCCTACCAGAGTCCACCAACCAGTCTAGAAGACCTAGAAGAACCATGTTTTAAAGTCCCAAAGGTACTTTTTTTCAAGAGGGTACTGGATTTTCTGGTTTTTCTTTGAAGGCATTTCGCTTCTCATCGAAGAAGCTTCTTCAGCTCTGTTTTAAAGGTTTGCTTAAAGAGGGTCAGGATAAGGACCATAGAATTGTATGGGGAGATACTGATCCAGAAGGTAGACACTATGACAGAAAACACCTGCTTTCTGGATCTAATATATGGGGCCCAAAACATTCAGACTTTGCCAGATTGTGTACATGAACAAAAGCTGTGGAAGACAGATGCCACGGTGCCTCCATTCCAATAGAAATGGAATTCACACGCAGCTAAATTTATGATCTATTTCTTGAAATATGTGCTTCCGAGCACATCATTTGTAAACCTATATTAAGCTGATATATGTTGAGCATACACACAGACAGAGAGAGATGCTTCTTTCTCCAATAAGATATCCATTTGAATATTTTGCACTCAGTGAGTCACCCACATGTCAGGTTTTGTTTTGAATCGTGTTCTGTTAAACCTTCTGACTGGTGTTAAATAGTTCTCCAGACTAATGATTAATAAAATCTAACAGCCCTGGTTAAGAGAGAATGTGTAGAAATGTAGAAACAGCAGGTGGAAGGCAGATAATCTGATATACCCAGGCATTTTCAGCTTGTGGCATTAAAAGGGAAAGGAAGGCGGGAGAACAGAGCATACTCTGTTGGGAGTTCGTTTCTTTCTTTCTTCTTTTTTAAAGTTGCCTCATAGACATGCAAACAGAGTAGACAAAAGGGGCTGAGCCAAGACAGCAGCCGCCAGGGAGAGAGAGAGAAAGGTGGGGAAGAGAAAGTCCCCAAACCACAGCAAAAAGCTGAATTCGGAACTTGTTTTAGACACCGCCATTAAGGCAGAACCTCCAAGAAAATACTTAGCAGAAGGTCTGCCAGGTGAAACATGTTCAATGCTTTGGAAAAACAGAGAACTGCTGAGTCATTTCTTCAGGTAGATTTTGCTATGTTGGAGAGACATGTCTATGAATGTTGCCCTTCTCCTCGCTGCCTTTCTCTCCCACATCTCAGGAGCCTCTCGTATTTCCCTTGCAGGTTGTAAGAACGTTCACTATGATCTGATCTTCCTGCTGGACACGTCCTCCAGCGTGGGCAAAGAAGATTTTGAGAAGGTCCGCCAATGGATAGCCCACCTAGTAGACACATTTGAGATTGGACCAGACAGAACTCGTGTTGGGGTTGTCCAGTACAGCGATCAGCCAACGACTGAGTTTGACCTTGGAAGTTATGGGACTCAGCAAGAGATCAAAGAAGCTGCAAAGAGCATCAAGTACTATGGGGGGAATACGAACACTGGAGATGCCCTGCGGTACATCAATAGTTATAGCTTTTCCATACAGGCCGGTGGGAGGCCAAATGATAATGCCATCAAGAAAGTTGTGATCCTCCTGACTGATGGCAGGAGCCAGGATTACGTCTTGAGTCCTGCCTCAGCAGCGCATAAGGCTAGCATCCGGATTTTTGCGGTTGGTGTTGGGGATGCCCTCAAAGAAGAACTGGATGAAATTGCTTCTGAGCCAAAATCGGCCCACGTCTTCCATGTCTCTGATTACAATGCTATTGACAAGATACGGGAGGAGCTGAGAAGAAGGCTTTGTGAGAGTAAGTAAAGAAGCCACAGACCAAGAAATTGTGGAAGATGCATAAGAGTCATGGTGGTGCAGTGGTTAGAGTACAGTACTGCAGGCTACTTCTGCTGACTGCCGGCTGACTGCAATTTGGACAGTTCAAATCTTACCAGGCTCAAGGTTGACTCAGCCTTCCATCCTTCCATGGTTGGTAAAATGAGGAGCCAGATTGTTGGGGGCAAGAGGCTGACTCTGTAAACCGCTTAAGGATGGCTGTAAAAGTACTGTGAAGCAGTATATAAGTCTAAGTGCTAGTGCTATTGCTATTGTCCATCGAAGGAATGCTAGGAAAATATATAAAAAAAATCCTTTCAGATTCCTATTGCAGATAGTCTGAAGGCATGGATTTCTATGCTGCTATGTGTCAGAGCTGGAATTTGATGCCAAAAAATTATTGGGAACAATATTCATCCTTCTGAGGTGGGTAAAATGAGGACCCAATTTGTTGGGGACAATATGCTGACTCTGTAAACTGCTTAGAGGGGGCTGTAAAACCCTGTAGAGTGGTATATAAGTCGAAGTTCTATTGCTATTGGTTGATTTAAGGATGAATAAGCTTATGAATTTTAAGTTTCTCTCAGTGTGGGAAAAGGACCATGTTCTCAAAAGCCTCACCAGTAAAACTAGACCACCCATTAGTAAATGTATTGCAAAATTCATGCCTTGGTTATTTATGTAGCCATTTCAAATGTTTCCTTTCTGCAGGGAAACAAACAGAAGTGTTGTCTATAGAGAGTATCAATCAGCCAGGTCATGGTTGTCCCCAAAGTGCTTTTTCCAAAAGGCAACTGGATTTGCTTTTCTTTTTCCTTTGAAAACATTTTGTTTCTCATCCAAGAAGCTTCTTCAGTTCTGACTTCAGTTAGAACTGAAGAAATTTATTGGATGGGAAGTGAAACACTTACAAAAAGAAAAAAAAACTCAAGAAAATCCAGTTGCCTTTTGGGAAGTGCACCTTTGGGACAAACTGAAGTAGTTTGCATCAAAATTTGGAGATAAATGTGCCATATGTCATTATGGATACTTCTGGACACTCTTCACTGCAGAGAGAGCCCAACTTGGCTTTCTTCTCTGTCCTTTTGGATTTCATCAGGATAAAATTTGAAAAAATCTTCTTTTCAAGGGACTGGCCAAAATATTGGCTAGATTTAGGGCTTGAGGGAAAGTTGGCTGCAGAATAATCTTCATGAGTGTTCACTTTGAATGTTATCCATTGATTATATTATGGCAAACATTATAATTTGTATTTTTTCCTTTAGAAAGGAATAAGCACTGACATGACAGAGTAACAACTGAACAATAATACAAGTAGGTTCTTATAGTGGGTTTGCTCAGATTTGGGGTAAAGTATGCATGAAGTTAGAAGCTTGGAAAGGAAATTTGAAGATGAGATTTTTGGTGCTACATTTAGAAGAGCCAATAAGATTTACCAGGCTTTACATCATTCATGAGCATCTATCAGCTTATAGTTACAAAGTCAGCATGGTAGCTGCAATGATATGATATATCCACTTAGTTTTACTCTGTTTTGCTTCTTTACCTTTTAGCTAAAATCATTGTAGCACATAAAAAGTAGGCAAGGCTTTGTCCACACCTTTGCAGCTACCATCTTGGCTGTTTGACACAATCCCACAAACTATCTTCATGCCATGGATGAACATGTCCATGCAGTTGGATGAAAACTATGGCAACTAGCTTGCTGTATGGGAATAATCTACACTTTGTAGAAGTCTGCTGATGAATGGTGACAAGTAATAGAAACATCTCTAGATTGGATGTGGATATTCTGCAGCTAAGCAGTTGATTGACAGACTGACAGTTTTATTGCACTTGGACAACTGTTTTCCTTGAGGCAATAATGATTTGTGGTTTGACAGACAGATAGAGACGGAAGGATTTAAAAAGAAACATGTGAGTGGTTTGCAGAGGTTCATTCTCTTATGTGGCACGTTTTGTGCTTTTTGATCTACGTTCTGTTCAGATTAATCCAGGAATCTACAGGTGGACAAGTAGATCCAGATTTTAGTTGATCAGCATGTTATCTAGATCTCATGGGATTTTGTACTTTAATCAAAGTTAACATCTTTAAATTTTTAAAATCAATGTCTTGAACCTAATTTTGTTTTATAAACCTTTTGCATATCTAGTACTGAGTAAATTTTATTGCCCAACTAATTAATGCTCCTTACCACTTTCCGTAATGCAGCACATGGCTTGTTTTGAAGCTGCTTGGTTATTTGTGTTCATTAAAATTGCTGAGTTTATGCAGGGTCCTGAACTCTCCTTAAACCAGACAAAGTTATACCCAAAGGCTAGACGTGAAAATCTGTAGCTGTTACAGTGAATCTGGCTGACATTCTCATTTGATCGATTATCACTTTGCTGTAATAATACATCACTCCATATTGGAGTTTACAACTTAAAGAAGGAAAATAATAACCTTCTAGGGAATCTGGCACGACAGATGAAAGGAAAATTATTTTCTGTCTTCTACACACAATGATTCGGTCCAACATAATTATAACTCTCCCTGCAATGTAGCTTGGAAGCAATACAACAAGACTAAGCCGTTTTGTCATATTTCTTTTAAAGAAATTCTTAATGATGTTATGGTCATTGCTTTGAAACAATCTCTTCATTTCAAGAAATGATGTTCCCCCTCTGAATTGACTTTGCCTCCAATGACATTCATATTTATCAAAATCTGAATATGTCTCATATTGTAGTATTTATCTTATTTTTACGAAACTGAGTGAAAAAAAAAATCTGGTCTATTACTTTCTGAGTATGAGAAAAGTTTTAATTCTGTCTCCACCAAAACCAGGCAATACTTTCAAGTGTATTGATCTTTCTACTAAATCTGTTTAAAATGTGTACAGGTCGTCTTTGATTTATTTTTTATTTTTTAATAAAATTTTATTTCAGTTTTCCATACATTAAAAACATCTTTTTTAGTGAACAGCATGATTCCATTTTTTCAATTCATTACTTGACCTGTTTTCTTAAACTTTAAATAACTCTCATATCTTTATATTCATTGTACTTTATGCTTTTATCTATCAAGTTTGCAATTTCATTGCATATTCCTATTTCATCATTCCAAAAATTCCATCTCAATTCAAACATTTCAAAAAAGTTTTCCCCACAATTACCAATTAGAGTGTGAAATCCCTATAGCTTATATATCATTTAATTAATCCCTCTTTAAATCCCAATAATTATTTAATTAAAAAATTAATAACAATAATCTAACTACATTGCATATATACCTTTTAAGTCAGATTCCACAAGTTTCCCCTTTAATTACATAAAAAATAATTATGATTTCAAAAAGAAAAATTAATCTATTCAAGACTGACATTATTTTCTTTACAACAATCCTCATATTACAGTTCAGCTGTAATTTATAAATTCATTTAATATAGTTCATAAACTTATCAGGTAGTCTTTGATTTAGAAAAGCTCATGTAGTGACCATATAAAGTTTCAAAGGTACTGAAAAAAGTGACATGATCATTTTTCACACTTATGACTTGTGTAGCATTCCCATTGGCAGTTAATCAAAATTCAGACTTGGTTACTGGTTCATATTTATGATGGTTACAATGTTCCAGAGTCATGTGATCAGCTTTTGTGAGCAAAATTAATGGGAAAGTCAGATTCACTTAACAACCATGTTATTCACTTAAAGAGCTGCAGGGATTCGCTTTACAATGGTGGCAAGAAAGGTCATGAAATGGGGCAAAATTCACTTAACAAATATCTTGCTTAGCAATAGCAATAGCACTTAGATTTACATACTGCTTTATAGTGCTTTACAGCCCTCTCTAAGCAGTTTACAGAGTCAGCCTCTTGCCCCCAACAATCTGGGTCCTCATTTTACTCACCTGGAAGGAAGGAAGGCTGAGTCAACCTGGAGCCTGGTGAAATTTGATCTGCCAAATTGCAGGCAGCCGGCTGTCAGCAGAAACAGCCTGCAGTACTGTACTCTAACCACTGTGCTACTTAGCAATGTAAATTTTGGGCTTACTTGTGATCGTAAGTCAAGGGCTACCTGTCAGGGTTCCAAGTAATACACCCATAGCAAACAAAAATTACCAAGGCAATAACGAACAGGTTTATTTTATATATCATATTGGCACAAACTGGTGAAAACTGACTCTAGAAGTTCTCATGGTTTTCATCTAATTCAAAGTTAAAGTCCCCCCCCCCCTTTCCCAAACAATCAGCCACATGGTCCAAATTAAGATGCTATCCAGTTGCTTGGAAACTTCACTCTTCCTCTTTTCAGCCACCTGTGGGAATGTCCTTGGTTCTCAGGGGAAACTATTTTGTTTTGGCTACAAAATCCAAACTATTACCCCCTCCCCATCCCTCATCACCATTTTGTCAACACTGAAGCTTCCAAGATGGCCTCAGTCAAGCCAGCTTCAGAGTTGACATTACCTGTATATATTTATTTCAATGTGTATCCAGTCCATCTCCATGATAAGATTACTCTGGGCAACATATTAAAAATGCTTGCAACTGAAAAGCACAAGTTTTAAAAATGTGCTTTAAATGCATCACAACCCTGAGATGTTTTTTTCCCCACTTTGATACAGATGTTTAGTCTGCTGTGGATTGCTTTGCCTCTGATAATTTATGATCTTCTACTTTTGTCAGTGCTTGATATTTCTACTGGTTGCAGTTCAGCAATTTTTACTATCAGTCTAACTTAGTTCCACCATTACAGATGGTTCATATTCTGGCTGCTGCTGCTGCCATTTTTCTGATTTAGATGCTTTAGATGTTTTTATTGTGGTGTTTTGAAGTATGAGTTTTAATGTCACATGTTGCTTTGAGTGTGAACAACTGGGAAATGTTACAAATAAGAGCAAATAGGGGGAGGATGTATTCCTATATGGAATGGTTTGGGAATATTTGATCTGGAAGCTTCTTGAGTTATACTGTTCCATTGTTCCTGAAAAAGATCTTTATGTCTTCCTGGGTTCTTCTCCCTCATTATTTCTCAATGCATGGAATGGAAGAAAGGAGCATAGTTAATTCAATTTAGGCCTGGTTGGATAGTCAAGTTTCTAGAGCAGTGTTTCTCAATCTGGACAACTTTAAGATGGATAGCCTTCAACTCCCATAATTCCTCAACCAACTATAGCGGTTAGGGAATTCTCCGGGGGGTGGAAGTCTATAAGTCTTAAAATTGCCACGTTTCAAAACTTCTGTTCTAGAGCAGTGTTTCTCAACCCAAAACATTTTAAGATGTGTAGACTTCAACTCCCAGAATTCCTCAGCCAGCATGAATTCTTGGATTTGAAAGGCACATCTTAAAGTTGCCCAGGTTAGGAAAGACTCTTCTAGAGTCTTGGGCAAAGATTCTTTCAGTTGAATGTTAGAGATTAAATCAACACTTACAACATGCTGTATCATTTGCTAATAAGTTCTGGAAAATTATTGGATGCATTACTTGTAGAGAGGGTGCCCAGTAAGCTGGAGGTATCTGCCTGACTCTGGTTGATCTTGAAGAACTAAATAAGTGGGTAGGAGATAACTAAGAAGCCCCATGGTGAACTGGAAAAGTAGGTAGAAGACAATCTTGAACCTTCTCAAAAAAATGTCAGGAAAACCATATAAGTGTCTTGTACGTATGAACCCATCAGAAGTCAAGAGTAGCTCCAAGGAAATGTTACTGCTTAACATTAGACACATGGACATGTACTCCTAAATAGAAATTGTTTCATACATAGCATTTATTACTTGTATTTGGAAAAAGAATGTTTTTAAGAACCCTAATCTGTATCTCCCTGTAATAGGCAGGTAGCAATTTTTGCCTACCATTGTTTTTACATTGATTAGAATTAGATAAAGACATATTTCTTTCTTTCCTTCCTTCCTTCCTTCCTTCCTTCCTTCCTTCCTTCCTTCCTTCCTTCTGCATTGTTTGAAAACATCAGTTTTGAAACATACCCTTCCCTTATCCTTTAAGGGTTCCCCAATCTAACATAAATGAGTAGTATCAGAAGAAGAACTCAAAGCATTCCATAATCAAGAATCCAGGATAAAAAAAAAATGTTAAAATCACATGACATCTGTATTGGACCAAATGGATGAGGTTTCTATAATGTCTACCTATGAGAAATTAAACATGGGTTACTAAGACTTTCTGTTCTATCAGTTTCTGCTAAGCAACCCCCAAGAAGACTTGAAGAGTTGCTTTGAAACAAGATGGGCTGTAGATGATAGATAGATAGATAGATAGATAGATAGATAGATAGATAGATAGATAGATAGATAGATAGACAGATGGACAGATGAATGGATAGACAAAAGAAACCAGAGAACATCAAGAACCAAGAAGCTACTGTACCTATATTCTTTTCTATTGCAAATAACATTCCATTAGCAGTTTTATTGCTGTCTGATTCCAGAAAACTATTTCATGGATCAAGAATGGAGATCAAAAATACTCTTTTTGAACTAGTATATAATGGTTCCTGTTAGAAAATGCAAAAAAAAAAATCTGTAACCACTCCAGCAGTTATTTTTATGGTTAATTGAAGGAAAATGAGTGATATTGTGAAAACAATGCTTGCCTTTATATTCCATCCACCCTTTTTCTCCCATGCTGCCACCCACAATTCTAGAATCCATGCCATGTCAAAAATTGGATGGTTATTATGTATCTATTTAGTGATTTATTTAGTGATTTCTCAGATACTGAGAAACAAAAACCCACACAAGCCTGGAACTTCTCTGAAGACCTTTGTCTGCTTTCCATGCTTCTGAAAGGCTTTTCCTTTCCTGACTGCATTTCATCATTCTAACACTTTGAAGTTATGAAAAATCTTTTCATTTTAGCTCACTCCAAAAGAATAGACAAGAATCTGGAAAATGTATTTCTGCAATGCTCCCAGCTGGTTGGGTGTTGTAGGCACTAGAATACTTTGATCTGTTCCCATTCAAGCCCCTGTCACACTGCACCAATGGATGGAAAGAGGATGTAAAACGGAGAAAAACACTTACACTTTGCCATCTGTTTGGTTAATCGCGATGCTTCCGTTCTGTACTCACTGCTCCATTTTGCTTTCCTCCCTATCCGTCCAGCATCCGTCTATTGAACATTTCAGAATCCGCTCAGAAGGTTTTTGAGCTGCTCCAAACACTTTTTGGCAGAAAAATGTATCAATCGCATACCTGATTCCATGGCATCCGTGCAGGCATACTCGGGGGACATCGCAATTCTGCAATCCATTACGCCATTCTGCTATATCTGCCTAAGCATCCCGCTGCCGCATCCGCCTCGCCAACCTTCAAATTCCGTTCCAGACGCGTAAATGGACAGCAAAGAGGAAGCGGAACGGGACGCGTCGCAGTTAGTAGCACGACGGAGGAGAAAGGATGAAAGCGATCAGCTACGGCATCCGCGTCATCCGCTACACATCCCTCTGCATCCGCTCCTGCATCCTCTACGCAATTCGTCTGCATCCTCTACCGCATCTGCTTCTGCATCCGCTTCCAATCCGCTTCATCCGCTAGGACTTCATTGTTCCGCAATCCGCTTCTCATGCCGCTTGCTGCGTCTCTCCCCGTCCGTTCCTTTCTGTGTTATCCGCTCTGGTTATGCAAATTTTTGCCCGCTTTTGAGAGCGGAATAACACGGATGGACATTTTTCTCGTCCGCTGTGTCCTTTTTTACAAAACGTTTGCATCCATTGGGCCCAGTGTGACAAGGGCCTTCACTAGAAGTTATTTCTCATTAAAGGGGCAACATTCCAGGGCCCCTTTTGGAAAATCAAGGTTTAACGTGCTTCCTTTTAAATTTCTCAGCCTGCGAGCTAGTAGGAAATGGAAAACCTAACATCTTTATTGATGCATTGGCATTTGTAAAAGTTTCTGTGGATGTGCCAAGTTTTTAATGCTGAATCTTTATGCACAAAAATTGAAAGATGTTTGATTCCCAAATGAATTAATTGGTTGCAAAAGTTGACGGAGTTAGCAGAGATGGCTAAATTGAATTGTTTTGATTAAAGAAAAAAAAACACACAATTATTTTGTTTCGACTTGGAAAATGGGCTTCAGGGACTTTGTACTTTAGGTGGACCAAAAATGAAACTTTTGATTTTGCGGTTTTAACCACTTAGAATTGGTTTGTTATTAGAAATGGCTAAGTTTATGTTGTTATGTTGTTGTGGTATCCGACCCATCGAATTCATGGACAATTTAAGCTCATGCCTACTGCTTCAGTACTCCATCGCAGCCCTTCATTCTCTATCATCTGCTTCTTCTATTGCCGCTCAATCTGTTCCCAGCATTAGATTCTTCTCCAGTGAATTTATATTACTGACTAGCTCTATAACCATGCTTCCAACTATGAAACTATGTGCATCAGGTCTTAGTTTTGTGGGAGGAAACATAAGGGGGAAAAATTCTGCCTCTTGCCTACCATCATCCATCAGTATTCATCTGCTAGCATCCTATAAAGTGTGAGAGAGTTTGAGGGCTATTTGGAAAGTGAAGCCAGTATTTGCTGTGTTTGCAAGCAAGGAGGCAGCAAGGAGGCTTGGGCATGGCTTAGCTCAACTGTTCTGTACTAAAGCTGCTTGCTGATGTTGAAACTGAAACTCCTCTTCTTTCTGCTTGGTTTGCATTTGCGAACAGATTTATTTTAATTATAACAACCACCACCCTCAGGTGGGGGAGGCGGAGTAGAACTCCTAGCATCAGAGCATGTTAATAATAGCATATGAAATACTAATGCTCTGGTGGTCATTTTGAAAATCCTTTCTAGTGAGGCACGGCTAGTAAGCCAAGAGGAACATACGTGCCAAATTTCAAGTTTGTAGGCTTTACGGTTCTAGAGATTTTGTGATGATGCATGAGTGGTATTTCATTTTTATATGGAGAGATGTAAAAGTAAAAAGTTGAGGTTTGCTAACTGTGTTAGCAACTTAACAACTGCAGTGAATTATGGCAAGAAAGGTTGCAAAATGGGGCAAAATTCACTTGAGAGGCTGTCTTGATTAGCAGTGGAAAGTTTGGGTTCAATTGTGGTTTGTACATTGAGGACTACATGTATAACAAGAAAAAATAAGAAGGTTTCAGGGTTCCTCCATTTGCTGTCATCATAAGGTTATTTCAAAATGAATGGTAAGTTTATTTCTCCTTCCAAAATAGGTCTACGTTTAATGCTGCAGTAGGTGGGTGTCAATATAGCATTCTCAGACGATGCTAGAGCACTGAAGAGGCATATTGCTTGTGGCCACAAGAGGAATTAGCTTCCCCCTTTTATCGCTTTAGCTAGCAGGGGACTCACTCCCTCCATGTTATTTTAGTAAACACATGTTACCTTGGTAAAATGAGATTTCACCCCTTCACAAAATGCAAATATCACTGGGACCATAGGAGTAACTCCAAGCTGCTATTCCCAATGGGTGGTTCAGCTAATCATTGGAGAAGGAACAAACCCTAGTTTTCAAATACCAGGGAAGGATTCTTGCAACAAATTAGGGGTAGCAAACTGTGGTCTTTTGATCCAACTATTTGCGGTCTCTGCATTCCTCCAGAGATACATATTACATGACTTTAAGGTTCCCAGCATTTTAGATGGGGAGGAAATAAACACCACACTCAGTATAGGATTAGCATAGGATTTGATGGGGGAAGTGGGTGGACACAGAAAAAGGAAGAACTGCAGCTTAAAAACAGGAGAAAAACAAAACTCCCACAGGCAAAGATGGATGATATGCTTCAATAAATGCACCCTCTTTCCATGAGCAAATCATCCACAGGATTTGTGGTTCTGGCTGTTATGGTTCACTGGCATCTGGTGCAGATGGCAGCAGAACTGGACAGTGAGGAAGAAAGTGGACCAGTCAGGGAGTCTGGAGAGGACTCAGATGAGGGTCCTGCATCTGATGAAGGGATGGGGCCAGGACCATCTGGGAGTGGGGTGCTGCATTCGGAGCCTTCAGAGTCTGGCAGCAATGAGGCAGAGGAACAAGGGGAGCCTGTTCCCTGTGCACATGTCTACAGAGCTGCTAGAAGGAGAGAGCAGATGAAACAAAAGGGGTGACTCAGGAGGAAGGCTGGGAGGTGATTGCCCCTTCCATAAGGAATAAAAGTGTTGAAGTGTCCTGTCTTGAATGGATTTCTGTCTGCAGTATTTGCTTTGATTATGAACAGAGCTGTCTAGATAGTTGGCTTCCTCTTTCAATAAGCTCATTATCTCCTTAAGTGCTGTGAGCTATTAAAAAAGACTGGGGGTTGCTTTCTCCTCTAAAAAAATATTTCTCCATTTCTCCTTTAGGGAAATGAAACATTCTATCTTTTTTTTTTTTTTAATATTTTCCAAAATATTTCATTCTTCAGAGGTGCAGGATTCCCACAGCTCCATCAACTTGCCTCCTTTTTGGGAGTTCAGCTCCTGGCCATGGCCACCAAAAATTCTCCATCCTTGTTATAATGTTTCATCTTTTTAAAAAAAAAATAGTCTATTTTTCCTTCACATTTGTGAGCCTAGTGTTTTCCCTACTGATAGGCCTCAATTTACAATCATTTGTTTTAGCGACCGCTTAAAATTACAGTTGCACTGAAAAAGCGATTTCACACCGTCATGTGATCTCCATGGAATTTGGAAGCTTGGCAACTGGCTCATATTTATGAAGATTGTCATGTTCCAGGGTCATGTGATCTCCTTTTGCAACCTTCTGACAAGCAATGGGGAAGCCAGATTAACTTTGGAACCATGTTACTAACTTAACAATTGCAGTGGTTCACTTAAGGATGGCAAGAAAAGTCATAAAATGGGGCAAAAGTCACTTGATGACTGTCTCGCTGACAACATAAATGTTGGGCTTATTTGTGATCACTAGTAGGGGTGGGATTCAAATTTTTTAACAACTGGCTCTGTGGGCATGGCTAGGTAGGCATGGTGAGGTGGGCATGGCCATGTGACTGGGTGGGCATGGCTTCTTTTTTTGTAGCAGTAGCAGCAGCAGCAGCACCCCTTGTTTTTGCCTCCTGGGCCTCAGGGAAGCCTCCTGGGAGGGCATTTTTGCTCCCAGGAAGCTTCCCTGGAGCCCCCTGCACTCCATTTTTGGGGCTCCTGGGTCTTAGGAAATCCTCCTGGGCAAAGCAGTAAGACACCAAGGGGGAACCCGGCACAACTGAACAGCTGATCGTTGGGTGAGAAAAGAAAAAAAGAAAAACCTTAAGGAATGACTGGGCAGAGGAGAACACAGTCAGTGATGTCAGGCATGTACAAGAAGGAAGGGAGGGGCGGGGAGGGGAGGGGCAGGCAGAGGGGGTCACATCAAACCAGGAGCACGATTTGCCGGTTCTCCAAACTGTGTAGAATCATAACAACCGGGTCTATAGAACCAGTCCAAACTGGTATAATCCCACCCCGATCACAAATCAAAGACTTCTTGTTTTGGGAGGTATACTGGGAGAAAGCTATACTCCTCAAAGTAATATGTAAGCTCAGCTAAACCTTAATGTTTCCCTCAAGTCACGAAACTTGGTTACTCCATAGAAATCAAGGAAAGAAGCAACTTAGAATTAAGGAGAAATTTCCTGACAGTTAGAACAATTAACCAGTGGAACAAGTTGCCTCCAGAAATTGTGAATGCTTCAACACTGGGAGTTTTTAAAAAGATGTTGGATAACCATTTGTCTGAAGTGGTGTAGGGTTTCCTGCCTGGGTGGGGGGTTGGACTAGAAGACCTCCAAGGTCTCTTCTAACTCTTCTCTTCTCTTCTCTTCTCTTCTCTTCTCTTCTCTTCTCTTCTCTTCTCTTCTCTTCTCTTC
>BHFT01019078.1:39553-60075 GCA_004320025.1 Laticauda laticaudata
TTCTCTTCTATTCTATTCTATTCTATTCTATTCTTCTGTGCTCTGCTCTGCTGTGCTCAGTTCTGCTCTGCTCTACACTACACTATTCTATTCTTCTCTAAATATCCATGCAATTTTCTCTACTGCTTTTTTTAAATTCAAAGTCTAGCCTGAAGTTTTGAGATCTTCTGAGTATCATCTCCCTTTCCAGCACTAACCAGATTCAAACCTCCATTGCTGTTTATAGAATTATCTAAGTTTTTCTATGAGCTGCTTTTGGCTATATTTCAAAGTCAACTTTCCATACATTATCAGAATAACAGAATAAAAGAGTTGGAAAGGACCTTGAAGGTCTCTGACTCTAACTCCTTACTCAAGGGAAGACCCTGTAAGATACTGGATAAAATAATGGCTGTCCAATTTCTCCTGAAAAGCCACCAATGATACCCACAACTTCTGGAGATGAGGCATTCCGTTGAGAAATTATTCTAATTCTCAGGAAATGCTTTGGTTCTTTTCTTGATTAGTTCCCATCCATTGCTTCTTGTCTTGCCTTCAGGTACTTTGGAGGACAAGAAATTTAATAAATATGGATTCTGCTTTTCATCTTTGTTCCTAGTTTTAATTTTAATACCCTCCTGTTATTGGAGTTCAGTCTTCTGAAACCATTTTTGGATCCTGCTTTCTGTCCCAGGCTGATCTGGCAAGGAAATGACGTTGGTTATTCGAAAAAGAAAATCCATGCACACATGCACACATTGATTTTTCACACTGATTTCTTCGCCTCCAGCATTCCAACTTCCCTAAAGTAAGTCTAGACTTGTAACTCTACCCCTTTGTTTATTCAGTCAGTTCAAGCAAATCAGGGTATCCAAGCAGCAGAAGGATGTGGTCAAAGAGACAGGGGGTGGAGGTGGAAACAGCAGTCCTCCCTACGGCAGCTTTGAAAGCAAAACATGAATTTATATAGAGAGTGACAGGCAAGCTGGAAACTTTCTTTGTAACATAAAGTCATGGAGGAGGAATCCAGTGGCTGCAATCTCAGAAGTCCAATTTTGCTTTGTTGAAATATACAGGTGGAGGATGGAGCAGGGAGGCCAAGGAAGGGTTTTACTTTCCACTGGGCTTCTCTAAGTGTATGATGCATAAAGGCCATTCACTGGGCAATTTTGCACCATTTTTTTAACCCTCCATCCACAAGTCTCTGTGGAACCATCCGAGCACAGCACACATGGCCCAAGTAAACCATCTTGAAATGTACACTTGCAATCACTTGCTTACCTGTTGTGTTCTCAGTCCTCCAGCATTTTAAACACTTTCATTTTCAGTCATCCAACATGCTAACCGTCAACAGTCAGTATACTATCCAGATATATACAGAGTTGGAAGGGACCTTGTAGGTCATCTAGTCCAACCCCCCACCCAAGCAGGAGACCCTGCACCATTTCTGACAGATGACAATCCAGTTTATTCTTGAAAGCCTCCCGTGCTGAAGCTCCCACACCTTCTGAAGGCAAACTGTTCTATTGGTTGATTGTTCTCACTGTCAGAAAATTTCTCATTTCCAAGTTGAATCTCTCTTTCATCAGTTTCCATCCATTATGCCTTGTCTGGCATTTGGGTGCCTTGGAAAATAGCTTGACTCCTTTTCATCTGTGGAAGCTCTTCAAATATTGGAACACTGCTATCATGGTCCTTCTCTTCACTAGACTAGCCATGCACAGTTCCTGTAACTGTTCTTTTTGCCTCTTTTAGTCTTTTAGCCTCCAGTCCAATACAAGAATGAAGTGAGATGCCTTGTTCTGTATAAAGTATGTCAACAAAAACAGGCAAGAAGCAACAGTCAAAGCTGGCATGGTAGCCCTGTGATGATAGCGATGGCATGTGATCACTTTGCCTTCAGTGACATTAATATTTATCAAAATATTAATATGACTTGTGGTATGTAGTATTATTTTTATGGGATTGAGTGAAAAAAATATCTGGTGCGTAATTTCCTTAATATGAGAAAAGATTTAATAATGGCTCCACCAAAGCCAATTTACAGTTAGTCCCCAAGTTACAACCACAATTGACGCCAACATTTCTGTTGCTAAGTGAGACAGTTTTAAGTCAGCTTTGCCCCATTTTATGACCTTTCTTGCCCCATTTGTTAAGTGGATCTCTGCAATTGTTAAGTTACTAACATGACTGTTAAGTGAATCTGGCTTCCTCATTGACCTTGCTTGTCAGAAGTTCACAAAAGATGATTATATGACCCCAGGACATTGCAACCATCATAATTACCCACTGCAACATAATTTAAAAATGATTAAAAGTAGACAAGAAACCCAGTTAAAATATAGCCCCTTCAGATAATTTGGTCCTCCAGCATGTTAACGATTTCAGCTGAAAAAACATCCTGATCTAATAAATAAATGTATTTTGACTTACCTGCAAAACCTTCTTATCTAATAAATAAATGTATTTTGACTTACCTACAGAAAGATAACAGGAAGATAAGAAAATTGGTAGGTATGCATGGTGCCCAGTCCTTGTTTCTGTGGCTCCACAAACCCATTCTGCCAAATCAGTCAATGCATGAGAGTCATCTGAGGTTAAATGTATTTTGAGTTACGTAAATAAACAATCTGAATATAGCTCAAGAACAGGAAAACTGACTCTTCTCCCCAACAAAACTCCCAAACCTCAGAAAAATTCAGAGAACAAGAATTCAAGTTCATGATATTGTGGGAATTCCCCCCCTACCCAGGAGAATGAAATATTTTGGGAAATATTAAAAGGCAGGATAGAATATTTTCCTTAAAGGAGAATTTTTTAAAAAAAAAAAAACTTAAGTAGAGAGAAACCAGCCCCAGTTTCCCTGTCCCAAGCAGAGAACTGAGAGGCCAGCTTTTAGAAAAGCAGATTTGATAATCTGCTCATAAAGACCGGGTCAGACAGAAATTCCATATGAGCAACCAAAAGGTTAGCAAACCTAGTTAGTTAGTTCAGACAAACAATTAGGATTTGCATTTCCCCCTCTGCCCATAGAGCCAGCCATGATTCCTGCCAAAGGAATTTGACAACAGCCAATAGAATATTAAAGGACATGTTCTTGCATATGAACAGGAGGCTCAAAGAAGTTATAAAAACCCACCCATTCAAAACCTCCATTTTGTCAGCTGCCCAGAATCACATGTAGTTGGTTGTTCTGCTTTATTAATAAAGGGAACTTTTCCTTCCAATCAGCCTCCATTGCTCCATTTTGTCTCCAGTGCCTTTCTCCTGGATTGGACCTGGACCTGGATATTTCTTCCAACAATATGATCATACTCAGATTGCCTTACTGGCCTGTATATCCTCAGCATTCCATCCACCCTGCCATTCCAAAAGAGGAATGGATGGATCCTTGGTGCTCTCTGAGCTTGCTTGTTTTCCTGCAGCCATTTCATTACCTAAATTAGATAATGCGTAAAAAAAAAAAAAAGGAATTTTATCTACCAACCACAACAGACTTCTCTGCTCTTGTGAAATCACCAATGGTTGGTTGCAGAGCCAACTTGTCTTTACTACAGAAAGTCCTTGACTTAAGAACACCATTGAGCCCCAAAAGTGTATAGCTAAGCAAGACAGTTAAGTGAGGGATACCCCATTCTGCAACCCTTCTTGTTATGGTTGTTAAACAAATCACTGCAGTTTTTTTTTCCTTTAAGACATAGATTCCCATCCTATCCTCTACCCCCTCATGACGGGAGAATTTAATCTTTGGTGGATTTATTTATTTTTCAGAAATCTAGCAAAGAATTCAGGTGAGATCCCACTGGAATCACTTTCTGGATATCCTGAGAGGTTAAGGACCCCCTCCCCAAAAAATAAAATATTTTGGAAAATATTAAAAGGCGGATAGAATATTTTCTCTAAAGGAGAAATAAAAAAATCTTAAGGTAGAGAAACCAGCCCCAGTTTCCCTGCCCCAAACAGAAACTGAGGAGGCCAGCTTTTAGAAATGCAGATTTGGTAATCCATGCAGTTCTTAAGCAAATCCAGCTTCCCTCGGTGATGTTGCTTGTCGGAGGCCAGCTGGGAAACTTACAAATGGTGATCACATGACCCCTCCAAGACTGTTCAACTGTCATAAATATGAGTCAGTTGTCATGTGCCTGAATTTTGATCACATGACCCTGGGAATGCTACAGTGATTGCAAGTGTAAAAACTAGTCATAAGTCATTTTTTTTCAGTGCTGTTGTAATTTTAAATGTGACTAAACAAATAGTTGTAAGTCAAGGGTTTCCTGTATTTGATAGACCATTCTCTAATTCAGGGGTGTAAAACTCAAGTCATCATGGAGGTGTCATGTGACGTATCGTGACTTTTTCTCCCTTTGCTAGACTAGGCGTGGGTATAGCCAGCATGTGATGCATCTGGCTTGCGGGCTGTATGTTTGACACCCCTGCTCTTATCTGCTCAGCCTTACATTGACCAAAAATCATATTCCAATATGTTTTTTTTCTTTAAGACACAGACTTAGGCAAAGCCACTTTATTAGGAATTACCTGATAATCCAAAATCTTGAATGGTCAGTTGTAAATCCTGCCCATCCCATCCTCCACCCTCTCATAACCTGTTCCGACCAAGGCTTCCAAACTATAATTATGCACGCATTTATTTTAAAAATAAGACTTATTTTATTGCAACGCTGAGAATTGTTTTCATTCCCAGATGGAATGAATCTCAAACAGTCTCCCGAGATAAGCATCCACCTTTCTTTTTTGTGAAGTGCTGCCAATAACAGAAGTATCAAATGAACTAAAAAACAACAACAACTGAAGTACTGATGCACACTGGGTTCTCTGCCTTGCTGCTGCCAGACTCTGAAGGCTCTGGAGTCAGCACACAACCCCTAGATGGTCCTGGCCCATCTCTGCATCCAATGCAGGACCCTCATCCGAATCCTCTCCAGACTCCCAGACTGGTCCCCATTCTTCCCAACTGTCTGATTCCGCTGCTGTCTGCACCAGCTGCCAGCGAACCACAACATAACCTGAGAATTTAATCTTTGGTGAACTTATTTATTTTTCAAAAATCTAACAAAGAATTAAGGTGAGATTCCACTGGAATCACTTTCTGGATATCCTGAGAGGTTAAGGAACCAGATGAAATTGCATAACTAAATCTGACAGATTTTATTTAGAGAAAGGAATGTTCTATCCTATTTTAAAGCACAGCTCTGTACCTTATCCATCCTGGCTGGAGAATTCTGGGAGTTGAAGTCCCCACATTTTAAAATGGCCAAGATTAAGAAACACTGTTCTAAACTTTTGCTGCCATCCAGAAACCATCTGGAACTTTGTAGACAGGACAAAAATTGCAAACAGTCTAGATTATCAAAGTGGTTCATAAATGAGACAAGCAGACAGCCAAATAAGTCTTTAAAGTATTTCTACTGATTTAATGTTGGATGTCTTCCCTTTGATGATACATGGTAGCTGGAATTTTCAGGCACACAATTTCTTACTAACAGAACTGATAAAGTACTACTGCTTCTCTTTATTTATTTATTTTTCCAATCACCATTTTCTTTTCAAACTTGAAAACAGCAGGTTTTTCACCCCGCTAAGCCTGAAAAACTGGAAGAAAAAAAAAAAGCTATAATGACAACAGTTGGAAGCCTTTAAAATTTCAAGGGCTTTTACTGGGAAACTATTTAACTGTGACAATAAAGTGTTCTGCACACAGTAGTGATTTTTATTGAAACACCTGAGCTGGAGGTATGTACGGCCCCAGAGAAAGCAAAAATCGTTTTTCAATGTCGCAGGGAGTAAGGGAGCTGGTAACTGGAAAAATGGAATCACAAAATTCAGATTTTTCAGCCTTCTGTGTGAAAGCATTTATTTGCACAAGTGAATCTGCTTGCCAGTAGAACCCTGCTGTTAACACAAAGCTTCTGAGGAGCTTTAAATCAGGAGTCTTCAAACTTGACAGCTTTAAAGACTTGTGGACTTCAACTCCCACAATTCTTCCTCCAGTCATGTTAGCTCAGGAATTCTAAGTCCACAAGTCTTAAACTTGCCAAGTTTGAAGACTTTTGCTTTAAATCAATGTGTTTCCAACATGCTACCTTTAAGTTGTGTAGCTGGATGGGAATTTTTGGAATTGAAGTCCACACTTCTGGAAGGTGCCAAGTTTGAAAAACACTGATTTAACAGAATAACAGAGTTTGGAAGAGACTATGGGGGTCTTCTAATCCAACCCCTGTTCAAACAGGAAATACTACAACATTTCTGACAGATGGTTGTCGAATCTCTCCTTAAAAAGTCCCAGTGTTGAAACACCCACGACTTCTGGAGGCAAATCATTCCACTGATTAATTGTTCTAACTCTCTTTATTTAAATCATGGAATTATAGAGTCGGAAGGGATCATTGAGATAATCTTGTTTAATTCCTGCTCATTGAAAGATTGAAGATCCAGTCAAGAAGAGCTCACTGTCCTAAGAGGAAGCCTGTTAATTGGTCACAGAAATTCTACCTAATGTCTATCTGGACTTATTTCCTTTAATGTTTTCATTTATTGGTCTTAGTCTTCATGGTTAGGTCTTCACCTTGAGGAAGGTATCTCCTTAAATTTGCTTTGCAAAATAAAGTGGTTCCCTAATTTCTGAAAATTAAGTGGAAGGCTGTCTTTGGATTCCTCAAATGGTAGAGTTTGAACTATAACAAAAGATTGAGAGAAACATTATCCTAAACTGTTGGCCAAGATGGTGCCTATCAGGTATATGATATCAGATTCCTTTGGTACATGCCAAAAAGTTTCATCACTGAATCACTTCAATGTACCTTAGAAGCAATCTTGAAGTCACCCAGCTTGGAAGGACTTGATGTAGCACTGGGGAGAAAAGGACATTTTCTTCTGAAAGGCATCTTCTTCACTGCAGTGGGCCAAAGTATTCTAAGTCCACATAAGAATGTAAACTAAATTAGACAACTACCAATATGGCTGTATTCATCATCCCCATTCCTTTTACCATTATCTTATTTCTGTTACCTGTCAACCTTTTGCTCCACTCTCTCATCTTCTCACCATGTTCCTGATCTTTCTGTTAATTCATCCCCAACTTCTTTTCCAACTATCCACCCCAAAGTGTAAGTTGTAAGTTTTGAATTAAACAGGCTGAATGATATAATATTTATACTACCATAGTCCCAATTTTTTATCCAAGGGAAACTGAGTGGTTTCTTCAAAACCTTTTTCCTTGTGCAAATCATATGATGAAGCAAATCTAAGTTCACATAGACCTAACTAGCATCAGTGGGACTGTGCAAACCAGTGGTGGGATTCAATTTTTTTTTACTACTGGTTCTGTGGGTGCAGCTTGGTGGGTGTGAGAGTGGTCAATGTTTGGAGTACTGAATAATGGGCAGAGTGGTCAGTGTTTGGAATACTCCACCTGACTCTGTGATTTCTTCCCCAAACCCCAAAAACTTTAACCTTAGACTGTCTACTGTTGACCTCATCCCTTTCCTCTAGAGGGCATGCAAAGGTGCACCAATGTGCCTACTATCCCTGTCCTGTTGTTTTTATTTTTCTTATAAGTATCTATCTCATGTATTCAAAACTTTATTTATTCTTATACCTGTATCTTGTAAGCAATTGACAAATCAAGTAAATACTAAATATCTTTGCATTTAGGAACTTTCTTGGAGACTTTCACCCTCCAATATTATATAATGGGGGGAGATGTTTCCTTGGTGCTCCTGAGTTTGCATTTGATTAACTAGGTAATATCATCCATGCACTGATGATATTACCTAGTTTTGGGTACTGAAACATCTGTAAGTAAACAACCAAGTTCAGAAAGCACCAAGGACATGTCATGCCCTGTTGGAGTCTGAATCCGAGGAGGAAGATGAACAACCATCAGGGAGCAGGAGTGTGGCTCCGTTGGCTGTGGAGGAACCTGGGGAAGGGCAAAATCAGGCTGGGCAGAGCAGGGAAGGGGTAGAACAAGGGAGAGGGGGTTCAGAGGAAGACCAAGACTTTTCATCCATTCAGCCCCTTTTCATCCGAGGGCATACAGGGAAGAACGGAGAAGAGAGCAATGTGGGTTGCGTAGCTTATGAGGGTAGAAAGAGCCCAGATTCCCTTCAAAAGGCACCCTTGGGGAGGGAGTTTCAAGGAGAGGCAGTTGGGAGGGGCATTTGTTGGGTACAAACACTGAGTTTATCTAAATGTTGGCTGCTGTTATCTGAGTTCCTGGCATCCTCCCAACTGGTTTGATTTACTGCCAAGTTACTATTTCTGGAACTCCTTATCTTGCCCTGCTGGATTGATTACCTTATCTTGCTTTGTTGGATTTATAGATTAAAGTTTTCTGTTTACACCATTTTGGATTGGAATATCTGCATCCAAAGGCTGTTCCAGGTTCCTAGGAGAATTTTTCTCCAGATCAGAATGTAACCAGGACATTGGGGGCAAAGTTGGAGTTAATAAAGGGACCCCGACTAATTATCTGGCTGGGTTGCCTTTGTGCCATGCCCTGGATCATCACAGGACCCCTCACTTCAACTCTGAGTTACAAATATTCCCCTTTAAATATGCACAAGAACACACACAGTACACCCATTGGTGCTCTAAATCAGGGGTTGCCAACCTTTTGGACCTCAGGGACCACCAAACTCATAATTTTAGATCCCAGTGACTATTAACTGGTTATGTGGTTGTGGCCTAATTTGTGGGTGTGGCTTGGTGGTCATGTGATTGGCTGGGAATGGCTTATATGAAAATATTATATTTATATAAATATTGAATTTTTTTATAAAAAAAGCAACTTTTACCTAAAATCAGGCAAAGCAGGCAGGCAGATTGAGTTGCTCACAGAATCACAGATTCATTCAGAAATCTATCTATCTGCCATTGACTAGCTCATGCTTCTCACATAAATAATTCACAAGACACTATGCATGTAAATAATTTTTATTTTAAAAGAGCAAACTTTCATCCAAAAATTAGGCAAAGCAGGCAGATTGATTTGCTCACAGAATCATTCAGTGATCTTATATCTGCTAACTCAATCTCTCAAATTTGCTTACATGATCTGCACTGAATTTGCTTGCAAGTCACACCTTCAGTCCTAAGGGACATTCAGCTGTACTTAAAAAGCAAAGTCAAAGTCTAAAGACTAGCTAGAAAGCAAGGAATCCAACCATTTCCTGCTTCTAGCTAATCTAAATCTCCCGGCACACAGAACAGATGATGTATGGAAAAAAGGAAAAATAGCAATTAGCAGACAAGTTTACCGGATAAGGAGTGGGGGGGGGTGTTTCCCGCGGCCATGTGGCAGTTCAGCCTTGTGTTTCTGTGCAGCCCTGGATTAATTGCTTTGGGGGGTCTCTGGGGTGAGATTCTCTGCAGCCCACCAAAATTGTCTCACAACCCACCAGTGGCTGCAGCCACGGTTGGCAAATCGCTGTCTAAACAGTGCCATTCTGTCACAGCCACCAAAAACATAGCCCCAAAGCTATTGAGGCTTTGCTGAGGAATCAGGATGGCTTTTTTTCTTTTCTTCTTCTTCTTCTTCTTCTCTCTTCTTCTTCTTCTTCTTCTTCTTCTTCTTCTTCTTCTTCTTCTTCTTCTTCTTCTTCTTCTTCTTCTTCTTCTTCTTCTTCTTCTTTTGACGTGGATTAAGTTGGAAGGTTTCACAGTACTTTGGCTTTGACATCAAAAATGTGATTGCCAAAAGTCTGGCCTTGGACACATACAAAGGCAAAATAAAATTCTGAAGCTCAGTAGCAATTTTTTGTGGGAACAAATGACCAGGTCAGGCACTTGCAGTTACCAACTCTTGGGAATAAGACTGAGATAAAAATGTGCATTCTTTTCCCATGGAGAATTTTGACTGGTGAGTGTGATGACATTTAGGAGCAGGCAAGACCTGCATTTTTGCAGTTTTGGCAAGGCCATTTTTCAAAATATTATTATTTTTCCCCATCATATTGTTGAAAAGCTTCAAACCATTCTCTTGTTCTTATGAAAGTTAGGAATAAATAGTGCCTCTAAAATGTTTTCCTGCCTTCATTTTGTACACTGAGAGCTTATGCATTGAAGACAAATTCCTTGTGTGTCCAATCACACTTGGCCAATGAAGAATTCTATTCTATTTCCATTCCATTCCATTCCATTCCATTCTATTCTATTCTATTCTATTCTATTCCATTCTATTCTTTCTCTATTCTATTCTTTCTGTTGTGTATGGAAATTGGTAGACTCCAAATAACTATAACTGATTGGCCGAACAAGCCGCTCTCGGATTGGTCAATTAAGCACCATTCCGATTGGCCTGCCTGACAGCGGGAATTCTTAAAGAGCTGTCATTGGCCGCAAGCCACGAGCAGCTGCTATAAGAAGGGCTGCTGCGGCTTGGGCAAATGTTCTGCTACAAGTCACTATACTGTTAAATAAAGAGCTGTTTGATGGAATACTGGTCTTGCCTATCTTATTATCCAAACGGAACACTTTCTCTATTATATTTGTTCAGAGAATGCAGTGTATAATTGTCCAGTTATGTCCCAATCCTGCAAAATTTAAAAACATAGCTCCAGGAATGTGATTGATTCTGTTGTAAGGATGAGAAATGAGTTCAATACTTGGAATGTACAAGGTTTCATTTCTCCAGAACTGACTTCATTTATCTATTTTTATTTGTGTTTTTTTCTATTTATCTGTGTATTGGTCAGCCAGTCTCTCTTCGGTCTTTCTTTTTTAAAACATTCAGGGTAGCTTACCATAATTACATATGGTAATTGATTGTGGCATCAATGTCAGTGTTAATTAAACTATATCAAAGTTAATAAAGTTAAAATGTAATTAAAAATTAAATAAAATTAAAGTCACGGTTCTTTAGAATTAGTTCACAGCTAATAACATTTTTTTCCTAAGCTGAATTCTCAAGAGTAAATAGCAAAATAGTAAATAGCAAAATGATAAGCCATAATAAACAAAAGAAAAAAAGAAAACCATATCCCCTACTTATTAAATGTTACAAAATCTGAAAGTTTCAACTGTTCAGGGTAACTAGAAAACTATTTAAAACTTTTTTTGTAAAAAGGAAAGAGCAAATTTGGCTAACAGGCAGAATAGTATAAGAGTACAACTGTTTTTGCTGCCCCTTTATTATGATAAGACTTAATTCAAAATAATTAGGGAACAATCCTAAAATTTGTAGTCCAGGGTTTTTCAACCTTGGTCCCTTTAAAGATGAGTGGACTTCAACTCCCACCCATCCCCAGGGTTGCTGGCTGGGGAATTCTGGGAATTGAAGTCCTCCCATCTTCAAGAGGCCAAGATGAAAAATCATTACAGTAGTCTATTCTGACTATCAAATTTCACTGAGGTTTGTCAAAGTGAATATCTATTTAGTAAGTAGGCCCAAAGCGGGTAAATCAAGACCTGTCTAATTAAGAATATTTCTTTCTCTATTTTGCCTTTGATGCTAAAGATGCCAGGGTTAAATCTAATATCCTTTTGCTTGTGTGGGTCATTAAATGTCTCTGGTTGCAGATCAAATGTTCAATGGACTGGTCTTTTAATTATTGTTGATGGTGCCCAGGAATTTTAACCCCACTGAGCAAGATTAACTATTCACCATTATTTGTTTTCCTTTGCTTTGATGTCACAATGAATAAAAGGAGAAATGGCTGTATAAAAGCCATTAACAGCCTTTCTTCTGCATGATTCATGACCCAAACACATAGAATTAAACTGCTAAGACAATGGACAATTCATTTAAAGGCAGCTATAATTTCACATTTAAAAAAAAAAAGATTTTAGGGTGGCCACTTCTCTAATCCCACAGATAAAGGTTAACCCAAAAGAACTGCTGATGTTGCTGGATGTCAGGTGGCATATAAATGAAATAAAATATTAATATTATCATTTCTACTATTTGCTAGAACTATTGCTCTCCTGGCATGTCTATAAGAAAGCACAGTTTGCTTTTCACTTGCAAAAACAATTCATCTGTTTTCGTAGCTTGCTTTGCAGAGATCTCATTTATTTCATTTTTCATGTGTGTCCGTTCATATGGCATATGACACATGTGTACCTGTTGTGATTTGCTGGCAGCCTGTGCAGATGACAGTGGAATCAGACAGTGGGGAAGAATGGGGACCAGTCAGGGAGTCTGGAGAGGACTTGGACGAGGGTCCTGCATCAGATGAAGGGATGGGGCCAGGACCATCTGGGAGTGGGGTGCTGCATTCGGAGCCTTCGGAGTTTGGCAGCAGCGAGGCAGAGGAACAAGGGGAGCCTGTTCCCAGTGTATATGTGCGCAGAACTGCCAGTGGGCAAGAGCAGCTAAGACAAAAGGGGCAATTCGGTAGTAAGGCTGAGAGGTGATTTCCCCTCCCATAAGGGATAAAATTCAGGTCTCGATGATGAAACCTTTGCAAGAAGCAAAGTAGTTTGATCGGTTCTGAGTCATCCTTGAAGCTCTGTGTCCTTTGATTGTTTTTTTTTTTTTTGTACTTCTTTTATAGTTAATTGGACACTTCTGTTTTTGGCAGCACTTCACAGAACTGAAAGGTGTGTGCTTATCTTGGGGGACCATTTAAGATTAATTTCGGCTGGAAATGAAAACAATTCCCAGTGTTGCCATAAAATAGGTTTTGCTTTTAATTTGTGAATAATTTTTTGTTTGTGAATAATTACGGTTTACAAAGCCTGGGTCAGAACAGTATCAAAGAGAAAGATGCAGATATGTATACACAAACATATGAACAAAATTTAACACACATATACATATACCATACATATAGTATATACATATGCGAACCAACATTGTAAAAACTCTAGCACATTGTTCAATTTCTTTTTTTTTTTTTTGCAAAGCCTAAATAGTCTAAATCTAAATTTCTAGAAAGAAAGAGGGAAAAAAGTCCACTGGTAGCCTCTTTGTCCTTACGCTTTGTCCTTACAGATAATCCTGGACTTACAACTGATCATTTAGTGACCGTTCAAAATTACAAGGGCACTGAAAAAAGTGACTTATGGAAGCTTTTCACATTTACAATCATTGCAGCATGGTCACATGATCAAAATTTGGATACTTGGTAACTGGTTCATATATATCACGGTCGTAGGGTCCTGGGGAAACCAGATTCACTTAACAACCATGTTACTAATTTAACACCTGCAGTGATTCACTGAATAAGTGTGGCAAGAAAGGTCATAAATGGGGCAAAATTCACTTAACAAATGTTTCATTTAGCAACAGAAATGTTGGGCTCCATTGTGGTTGTAAGTCGAGATCTACTTTATTAGATTTCTCTTGTAACTTTTCTAGATTTTTCCAGGGCAATCTTGATAGTGATACCAGTTCAACATTCACTCTATAGCACAGCTCCCAAAGGAATCTTTGACGGATGAACACCTACCTGTTCTTGAAAGCGAATAAAATTTCAAGAAAATCTCAGCTTAATGAGGGACAAAAAATAGGTATTAATAGACGCATGGGTAGATTGGAAGAGACAGGTAGGGCAAAGATTTATTATCACAACTGGAAGCTATAAATGTTCTTAAAAGAAAACAAGGACACTTTCTTTTTTAAAGTCTTGTTCCTATGAAAACAAATTTCTCTTTTTTATTTTATTTTCCTTTGCTTTCAAACATTTTTTATTAAATTATTAAGTATTATAAAATACAAAATATAAAAGTAAATAGAGGAACACTAAGGAAGGAAGAGAAAGAGAAGTGAGGAAAGGTAGGAGAAAGAAAAGAAAATGAAGTATTGACTTCCGACTCTCTCTGTTGCTTTAAAATAAGGCATTAGCATCAAGTCACAACTTTTGTTTTTTTCACAAAAATATGAACAAGTCATTTCTATAAAGATCTATCAATCTAATCTATAAAACCCAAAGTCAAACTTTGATTTTTTTCCACATCAAGCACAAAAATCAGAACTGGTAAGAAGTGGAAACAAAAGTACTTATGTTCTTTTCTTTAATCAGAGTAGTCAATTTTTGCCATTTCAGTCAACTCAATCAATTTCTGCAACCATTCTTCTGTGGTAGGTATCTCAAGCCCTTTTAGAAGATTCTATATGTGTGTTATAAACATATATGATGCATCCGTTCTCTACAGACAAGAGGCATCTGTCATTATAGAAGCCACAGGGATAGATATAGGATAGTGAAACACAACATGGAAACTCTCCATGGCTGACTTGACTCAAAATATTGCTGCACTGAATTAACCAAAATTGATGCAACAGGACAAATGCTCTTGGGACTACTCTGAAGTTACCAAATCTCCTTTTATTCAGGAACCCCATATCAATAGATCATCATCACTGCCAACATCTGTATACACTCCTGAATGTTACACTGAAAAAGAGTGTGAGAAGCAAAACTAACATTGGTGCCTGTAAAATTAGAAATATTTTCACTCCAGCTGAAACGACTTCAAGTTTCCACTGGACTTGGATCAATGGTGGGATTCAAAAACTTTTACCACCAGTTCGGTGGGCGTACTTTGGTGGCTGTGCTTTGCGTGCGTGCACACACTTAGAGTGTGGATGAAATGGATCTTTGAGAATGTTTTGAACTTTCTTAAGGCAGCGGGAGCTATAAAGCTCTTCCAAAGAGGGGAGAGGGCAACCCATGATCTTCTGGGCAATGACATTAACCATCTGGAGTGCTTTCCTATCTGCCCCTGTGCAATTGGCAAACCATACAGAGGTGCAGTTAGTTAAGATGCTCTCTATGTTGCAGTGGTAGAAGGTCACCACCAGTAGTTCATTCAGTTGTTATTTTCTGAGAAGTCTCAGGTAGTATAATCTCTGCTGGGCCCTTTTGACCAATGTTGCAATGTGAGCACCCCAGGTCAGGTCCTCTTTTATGGTAACACCCAGAAACTTAAAACTGGCCACTTGCTCCACTCGGTCTCCATTGATAAGCAAGGGCTGGATGTCTGAACTGTTCCTTCTCTAGTCCACTCTAAGCTTCTTGGTCTTATTGGTGTTGAGGACCAAGTTATTGTCTCCATACCACGAAAGCAACTGGTCCACCTTATCTCAATAGGCATCCCCCACAAAGATGAGTCCCACCACTTTGTTGTTCCAGTGGTTAATTGTTCTAATTATCAGAATATTTTTCCTTAGTTCCAGATTGCTTTTCTCCTTGATTAGTTGACACCTGTTGCTTCTTGTCCTTCCCTCAGGTGCTTTGGATAATAGCATCTCCCTCTTCTTTGACAGATGACACCTAGAGGAAGATAGACAGACAGAAAGACAAACAAAAATATTTGGACATGCCTCTCAGCAAAATCTGAACCATTGAAATTTTTCCATTGAAATGTTTCCGCATTCCAAGGCTTTGGGGTTTTTTTCCCCTTAACTTCTCGGTTTGGTCTGAGGTCTGAATTCTTGCCGGAGGCCAAATGAGCAGAACAGCTGCTGTTCCTGTCTCATCTCTAATTTTGCTTCTGGAAATAGCATGAGCCAAACTCCCAGCTGACTGTGACTCACTTGCTCTCCAAATTGACACTTGGTTGACCGAGACACAAGCGGTTAAATGAAAGTTACAGGGTCCGATTTTATAAGCAGACAAGCCATCACTGTAATTGTTTCCTTGTTCCCTGTAATTTGCTGTAGACAAAACAGGGGTAAAATACTAGCTGGTTTTTGATCTGCATAAGGGCCTTTGTACGATCATTAACGTTTTCAAAAAAATCACTTAATTGGTTTACTGAGTTGCAGAAACTTGCCATTTTACTTGATCTTTTATGAGTGCAACAGAGTTTTTTTCATGAACAGGTGTAAAAGTCTGTAGAAATTCTCAGTCATCCAGGTCATGGTGCTTTATTCAGGAGACTATTGGACTTTCTTGTTTCTTTTGTTGAAGACATTTCGCTTCTCATCCAAGAAGCTTCTTCAGCTCTGACATTCTCCACTATCCTGTCAGAACTGAAGAAGCTTCTTGGATGAGAAGTGAAACATCTTCAAAGAAAAAACAAGAAAGTCTAGTTGTCTCCTGAAAAACCACCTTTGGGACATTCATAAATGGGTCTAAGATCCCACCCTTTTTTCCCCCCTATCAAAAATTCATATTTGATGGCAGTGAACAAGAAAAAAATACAAACAAACAAAAAAAAAGACCAAGGGGTTCTTGGTGCTCTCTGAGCTTGGTTATTTTCTTTCAGATATTTTATTACACAACTAGCTAACATCATCAATGCTAGTGAGGAATGGGGTTTTCTGTCATTTTATATTCTAGTGCCTTATTCTGTCAGCATTGATGGGAGTGACTTAGACTTAGAATAACTTTATTGTCACTTTAAATGTACACTAATAGACATACATTATAATGAAATTTCATTGCATACAGCTCTAAAAGGGTCACCATTCCAATATACACTACATAAACATGACAAAGAAAATCAAGAAATAAATATAAAATAATGCATATACTGACATATATTCTATGACACAGAGAAACAATACAGTCTAGTTTGGATGTATATGTGTACATGGCGAGAGAAACGAATCTTGTGAATTTACCAGACAGAAATCCAAGGGAACAAAGCTGTTACAGAATCTGGTAGTTCAACCAGAAATATTTCAAAACCTCCCCCCAGAAGGGAGCAACAAGAGTGATCTTGGCAGTTCCTTGAATAGGCTGTTTATTGGTAGCTTGTTTGGCAGTTCCTTGATTGGGGTATTGTTTATATTTATTTATTTAGGAAACTTTTTTGCCACCTATTTCATAACAAACAACTCTGGGCAAAGTCTTATTGATTGTTGGTCTAGTACCTAGTTTGAGGAATGAAATGTCTGCAACAAAACAATCAAGCTGAGAGTGCACCAAGGTCCTCTCACTTCAACCCTTGACTATAAATATTCTCCTTTATTGGTAACACATATGGACATCAAATGCTTCAGAAAGCATACAAATGGTAAAAAAAAATAACTGAGAGAAAGAGAAGATACTAGATAAATTGAAAGGATGGTATTTAAGATATTTATACAACCATCTCTGTCCTTTAACCTGCTCTATTTTATGCAAGTGTCAGGAATAGCCAACACTCCAGGAGATAGGCTTAAGATACTGAAGGATCTTGCAGGAGATAGGCTTACGATACTGAAGGATCTTGACAGACTTGAACATTGGGCTTTAACAAAAATAAAATTCAGTGGTGAAAAATGTAAGGTTTTACATTTAGGCAAAAAAAAACAAATGCATGGGTTTAGGTAGTACTTGGCTCAATAGTAGTTTATGGGCGGAATCTGGGAGTCATATTGGATAATCACTTAAATATCAGCCAGTGGTGTGCTGCAGCTGTGAAAAAAGCCAATGCAGTCCTAGGCTGCATTAACAGAGGGATACAACCAAGGTCATATGAAGTGTTAATTCCACTTTATAATGCCATGGTAATTCTATACTTGGAATACTGCATCCAGTTTTGGTTGCCATTATGTAAAAAAGATATTGAAACTCTAAAATGAGTACAGGGAAGAGCAACGATGATTAGGGGGTTGCAGGCTAAAACATGAAGAATGGTTGCTGGAATTGGGCATGTCTAGCCTAGTGAAAGGAAGGACCAAGGGTGAAATGATAGCAGTGTTCCAATATCTAAAAGACTCCATAAAGAAAAATGGAAGGTGTCAAACTATTTTCCAAAGCACCAGAGGATAGGAGCAATGGATGGAAATTCACGAGGATGAAAGAACCTAAAATTAGGGAGAAATTTCCTGACAGTAAGAACAATGACTCAGTGGAAGAGCTTGCCTTCAAAAGTTGTGGGTGGTCCATTACTGGAGGCTTTTAAGAAGAGACTGGACAGTCACTTGTCTGAAATGGTTTAGGATCTCTTGCTTGAGCAGGCAGTTAGACTAGAAGACCTCCAAGGTCCCTACAGTACTGTTATTCAGTCTTTTGGTATCTAAGTGATGCATGATGTTTTTGAAAGGGGAATGCCAAAGAACTGAAAAAGGAAATGCTCTGGAAAAGTTTGAACAAAAAAAGTGTATTTTGGGAAATCAAAGAATTGGCCAACCTACAGTTGCCTTCTCCAAATTGTTCACCTTCTAGATGTGTGCATTTTAACTCTTTGAATTCCTTACCCAACTGTCTTGTGAGGTTCAAGGAAGTGTAGGGAAGGTTGATCTAGAACTTCAGGAACTAGGGATGCTCTAATATTCCTTGCACCCAGTGGTGCAATTCAACTGGTGTAACAACCATCGAGAAAAGACTATTTTTTAGCTATAATACTTATCTTCTGCTGCATCTAGTGGTGGAATTCAAATATTTTTACTACCAGTTCTGTGGGCATGGCTTATTTGGTGGGCGAGGCTTGGTGTTCATGTGACTGAATGGGCATGCTTCATGCTCATGTGACTGGGGTGGGCGGGCTTGGTGGTCATGTGACTGGGTGGGCGTGGCCAACTCAATGTCATTCATATCAAGGAGTGCCGCACCTGGCCTCTCCCCTCCCAGCCATTCCTTGTCACTCAGCCTCAACTTATCTATAGTTCTGTAAAAATGTTGTTCACGTTTTTTGACTTTATTATCTGCATACTACAGATGGACTTTCATGGACCACTGAAAGGAGGAAATGGCTCACATGCTTTACTCAAGAATGTGATAGGCAGCAGGCCACAAAGAAAGGGGGACAATGATCCAAAGAACAGAATCGCAAACAAGAAGCAATGGATGGAAACCTGAACAGAGAGAAGCAATACTAAAACTAAGGAGAAACTTCCTGGTGAGTGAGAACAATTAACAATTAACCAGTGGAACTGCCTGTTCTCCAGAAGTTCTGGGTGCTCAATCACTGGAAGTTTTTACGAGAAACTGGACAGCCATTTCTCAGAAATGATTATAGGGGTTCACCCCAAGGTCATTTCTAAGATTGTTCTCACACCTTTCCCAGGACTTCTACTCAGAGTTTGCATCCTCAGTTTTCTTGCCTGAGCTGGGGGTTTGGACTGAAGACCTCCAAGGTCCCTTTTCAACTCTTGTTAAACACTGTGTATTTTATGCTCTGGACTATTGATATGAATGCATATAAACTCTGAAAAATATTTGTAGCCCTGGACAAAAAGAAAGGCAGAGAAAAATCACTCTAGGTGTAGGGACAGTATAAAATATTAACACATGATAAATAATGGAACAATTAAAAATAATAGCATAGAGTGTTATCTCTCTCTCTTCCTATTTTTTTCTTTCTTTCTCTCCCTTCCTCTTTCTCTCTCTCTCTTTCTCTCTCTCATACACAAACACACATACACACAGAGCACTTAACAGACAAGCATTTTGGAAGCAGTTCCTTTAAATTTCTCCAAGGCTTGAGTGGATTCCCCCATCCCCTCTGTCAGACCGCACTCCTTCTCACTCTAGCACTTTAACTCACTCGGGGAAAGCGATACTTGCAGTGTTCATGCCTTTCTTCCTTTCCCCCAGGGACAAAGAGGACGTAGGGAATGGAAAGCTAGCAATCGCAAGTGAGTGACTGGGTGACCGGGTTGGGGGCATGGCCAGCCAGGGTGGCCACCGGTTCAACAACCCACGCCAAATAACTGCTACTGGTTTGCCCAAGTTGGTGCAAACCGGTTGAATACCACCTCTGACTGCATCCCCTGTGCATAAAACAGCTGATGTGTGGGAAACCGCTCTGCTGCACAAATCAGCTGTGATCAAAATCAGGGAAATAAAGCACAGGAAAAGGGCAGGGTGGGTCCAAATGATCACCGGAACTACCAGTTGGCTCGAACCGGTGCGGACCAGAAGAATCCCAACCCATAAGGTGCTTGCACCTTATGACTGACATCATACTAACCTATGATATCAAAGACCCTTTTGCATGAAAAATATGACAATACAATCCATTATAAATGATTTGATTTGATTAACAAGAGTGAACAAAAAAGATCTAATTACCAATCCCAATCTAAAGGAGCTTCACATGTGATTCAAAGAACAACATAGTTCACTCTTAATTAATCCACCTATGTACATTGACAATTGTTGCAATTAATTAAAGATTTCTGACTCAGTCTTGCAAGCTTGAGTGCCTGCTCTACTAGAAGCTCATTTGTCTTCAGGGCCATGACTTCACTTTGGTCTCTGTCGCCATTTGAGTTTCCTGTGTCTGGTTCCTCTTCATTTCCTTAAATCAATTCTGGGGCTCAGTTCTTTGAAGAGCAGCTGTGGAAGGCAAAGGAACTTGTGCTCTTTGACTCAAAACTTGTTAGCGAGGGAGGAAGCTGTTTTTCTTGGCACTGGCAATTTGAATGCCTGATGAATGGACAGGAAATAAAAAAGCTAGTTAGGCATGGTTTTATAAATGATGTTTGCCCTCTGTGTCTTAAGGTGTTATTTCCAATTTTCGTTGTGGTTTTAATAATTGTGGTCGATGTGCTTTACCAAAAACCATGTGGAAAAAAATAGGAATGGATATAATGTGAATACATCAGTTATGAAAACTGTATTACTTGGAACAACACATATATTATGAAAACTTTTTTAACTATGCCAGACCCTTGGGAAAGATCCAATAGTGAAAAGAAA
>BHFT01019080.1:0-79861 GCA_004320025.1 Laticauda laticaudata
GTTTTGAGCAGCTCAAAACTTTTTGAGCGGATGAAATGTCAGTCGACGGATGCTGGACGGATAGAGAGGATGAAAAATGTATGCAGTGAGTACAGAACGGATGCATCATGTTAACCAATGGATGGCAAGCGTTTTTCTCCATTTTACATTCTCTTTCCATCCGTTGGTGCAGTGTGACATGGGCTTTAGTTAGTCCTCCTGCCTCTAGCGAAGGAGCCAGCTGAGATAAACACCCTGCAAGCTGCTTCTCTTGCAGGGGCAGGAAAGCTCTGCTCTCTCCTTTCATAAAAGGAAGAACTAAAGTAGGCCATCCAACCCGCAGAAGCGGGAATTGTCTCTCTCCATCTGCTTTCTAGTTTCAAGCAGTTGAACCTCACAGGCCATGTGATAAATAGTTATCCCTAGTGCAGTGTCTTAAGGACTGGGAGGAAAAACAAAACACATCATGGGTTAAAAAAAAAAAAGCAGCTTGTATGTCCAAAACATCAGAGTTTCCCCAAGCATTTGGCCAGCTGAAATGGCCGTTCTAGACCTGAGCTATAAAAGAAGGTATATGCATCCAGTAAACACAGATATACAGCCAAACACACAGACAAACAAACAAACACAGAGGACTAAAAAAGGAGTGGACTTTAGCCAGGCCATTTTGGGTTCTTTAAGAACAATGAGTTGTCCTGGAACAGGGAATAGGGAGCCCTTTTATGACTTGTGGACTTCAACAGCATGGCTGGCTCAGGAATTCTGAGAGCTGAAGTCCACAAGCCATAAAAAGACCATGGTTCCCCAAAGCAGAGGTGGTATTCAACAGGTTCTGACCAGTTCTGGAAAACCAGTAGCGGAAATTTTGAGTAGTTCAGAGAACTGGCAAATACCATCTCTGACTGGCTACGCACCCATCTATTCTCTGCCTCATGAGTGCCAGCTGATTGGCATGGTCTTCTTTTGTTGCCCTGCACAGGAGAACGGAGCTGGAAAGCAGGTTAGTGGGGTGGGGTGGGGTGGGAATGGGGATTTTGCAGTATCCTTTCCCTGCCACACCCACCAAGCCACACCATGCCCATAAAGCCACTCCCACAGAACTGATAGTAAAAAAATTTGAATCCCACCACTGGATCCCCACCTCTGATTCTGGAACAATCTCTGGACAGACAAAAAGAAAATATGTAGGAAGAATGGGGGTGATAGAGAAAAAAAAAGTAGTCCTCATGATTGATGTTGCAATGGACCTCTCTCAGGATGCTTACAAACCAGTTCTGAAGTTATGATGGCTGAATCGCTTCCTCTTGTCACGGGACGATATATTGGGCTTCAGCATTTATGGCCTTTTGCAGTGAATTGCAATCATGTGATGTTTTACGAGAGTTTTACCAAAAACTGGCCTTTAAAATGGCTCAGAGGGAACCATTGGTTCATTTAACAACTATGGAATTTGCTTAATGACCAGGTGTTTGCTTTACAACTGTGGTTTTTGTTTAATGATTGCTGCAGCAAAGGTTATAAAATCCAGTCGGTCATTTGGGGGACCTGTTTTACAATCGCTACAACTGATCATCATGATGGGCGTTATGGTTGCAAGTTGAGGACTACCTTTATCCCCTTGTCCACAGTTCTGATCTCGGTCTCGCTAAGTTGGCTATTTTATATTAGGGTAGAAGTAGAAGCCAAATGAGGACACAGACTGAATTATAACCGCTAGATACAAGGGGGTCAGAATGTCAGGTCTGTATAATTCTGTTTATGGATTTTGATGAGCACTTTCAAATGTTCCTTTCCTGAACCTTTTGCTAACGCAAGAATTTATTACTTGGACCTCATTCACCCAATTCCTGTTAACTGTGCTTGTTGGGAAATCCGAAATGTTTCTTATATTTTCAACCTTTTGAAGAATTTCTCCTCCATATCCTCCCTTGCATCATATCTAAACATATTTCAGGTCCTTTTTCTAATATGTTGAGGTTGGATCTTCTCTCTGAGGAAATGTTCCCAATGATGGAAAAAGCCCACACATTCTGCTAAAAAAAAAAAAGGGAAGCATCAAACTGAGTTAGAATTGGTAAGAGAAAAAGCAAAAAAAAAATGTGTCAGGTACTAGTGTAAATTTATGTTAGCTTTCCCTTGTTGAAGTATCCACATCCCATATTTTCTCAGATTTGTAATGCATGTGACTGCAGCAGACTGGCAATTTGCAATGAATAAAATATGTCTGAAAACTGCAGCTGTGTTAAATGTAAGTAGGGTTGGACAGAGAGATCCTCTCTCTTGAACAAGATGTTGAAACTCTAGAAAAAGTACAGAGAAGAACAACCAGGATGATTAGAGGACTGGAGACTAAAACATATGAAGAACAGGAACTGGGCATGACTAGTCTAGTGAAGAGAAGGACCAGGGGAGACATGATAGCGGTCTTCCAATATTTGAGGGGCTGCCCACAGGAGGAAGGGTCAAGCTATTTTCTAAAAGCTCCTGTTGGCCAGACAAGGAATAATGGATGGAAACTGAATAAGGAAGATTCAACCTGCGAAATAAAGAGAAACTTATTGACAGTGAGAACAATCAACAATGGAAACAGCTTTGCCTTCAGAAGTTGTAAGACTTGTCAGAAGAGGTGGGCTTGCCATTTGTATCAGAAATGGTGGTTAGGGTTTCCTGCTTGGGCAGGAGTTGGACTAGATGACCTACAAGGTCCCTTCCAACTTCTGATGACTGAAATCTGTATCTGAACAGATCCTCCCACTTTGTTTGGAAGCCTAGAGATAATGGACAAGGAACCTCAACACTGACAAAACCAAAACCCAAATAACAAGAGTTGGAGGGACCTTGGAGGTCTTCTAGTCCAACCCCCTGGTTCAAAGCAGGAGACCCTCTACCAATTTCCAGACAAATGGCTTGTCCAATCTCTTCTTAAAAACCTCAACCCAATGTGGAGACCCACATTTGTGAATGCAAGGTAACTACTGGTTAATTGTTCCTCACTGTTAGGATAACATTTCTCCTTAATTCCAGCGTTGCTTCTCTCGATTAGTTACCATCCATTGTTTCTTGTCCTTGCCCTTCAGCGTGCTTTGGAGAATAGGTTGACACCCCCCCCTTCCCTTGTGTCTTCAAACTTACTGGAACACTATAACCATTTGGTCACCCCTTGTTCCTTCTTTTCACTAAGACTAGAGGTATCCAATTCCTGCAACCGTCCTTTGTATAGTTTCAGCTCCAGCCCCCTAATAATTTTTGCCTTCTTTTCGGCACTCTTTCCAGGAGCAAAATATAATTAAAATAGCCCTTATGGAGCATCGGAATATAATAGACTAGAATTAAAACAGCCACATGGAACCTGGGACCAAGGGGTACTTTATTGTCAATAACCAGCCAGAAAGAGGGCTCCATGGCACCTTAACTAAACAAACTGGAAGTAAACACAGGCTCCCACGGGATTCCCCAGACACTGCTGCCTCTTCTGAACTTCCTCCTTTGAGGCTTCTTGCCAGACCCTGTTTCATGAAATTTGGAACCGTCTCCTTGAGCATCCTGAGTGGAGCCATGCTTTTTGTGCTGCGTGTCTCATCTGCTGTGTGCTGAAGCATGGCTTCATATCCTGCCCACATTCCTTGGTAGTAACTTCCTGTTGTCCCCCCCTAAACTAGCCAGCTTCCTAATGAAAGAGAGGAAAAGGCCCCTCTTGCCTAGGTGGAAAGCATCTTCCCAGTTCCCAGCTGCGAGCAGAATTAGCTTGAATGGCTTCAGGCTGTGGAAGAAAGACAGAGCTACGTGGTTTCTAGCAGAAAAGCGGGCTTGATTGTCTCGGGTCTTCATATATGAAAGCAGCTGCTCTGGGATTGCAGCAGGACGTCTTTTTCGCCAGCGTATTGCCATGCTAAAATGTGGGTTGCCGCGAATGGTCTACGTCAGTCTCGGAAGCGGCACAAACTACAAACAGCAGGAAAAGAGAAACAAAAAGGCAGCGGGTACTGAATCAGGATCCCCAAGTCTGTTACAATCTTCTTGGCTATCAATATCAGCAGAGAAGGAAAAATTTATATTTCCCAGTCAGTTTTACATTGAGCAAAGCATATAAGGGCTGGACCCACACCACATAGCAATACACCAGATTGGGTCTTTACCATATCACCCCATACCACTTTTATTAGCACTCTCTGAACAGTTATAACGTTAGAAGCACTATTTACATATTGCCCCTAACAATTCTGGGTTCTCATTTTACCGACCTCGGCAAGGATGGAAGGGTGAGTCATCCTTGAGCCCTGTCAGGATTTGGAACGCTAGACTGTGGCAGAGTTTGCCTGCAATTACTGCCACTTTAAGCCCCTTTCACACTGCACCAACGGATGCAAAGAGGATGTTAAAACGGAGAGAAACGCTTGCCATCTGTTGGAAAACGCCGATGCATTGTTGTTGTACTCAACTGCATACGTTTTTCATCCTCTCTATCGTCCAGCATCCGTCTACTGTGAGTTTCATCCGCTTCAAAAAAGTTTTGAGCTGGCACAAAACTTCTTTGATTGCGGTATGAAGTTATTCAACGCATCGTTATACATCCCTACGCATACGGGGAACCATCCGTTATACATCCGTCGTCTATCCGTTACGCGTCCGGCTATATTCTGCTAGGCATCCGCTGCGCATCGCCGCAACTCAAATCCGCTCCAGGCGGAAAAACGGACATGGAGGAAAGCGAAACGGATGACGGAAACATACACACAGCGGTTTAGTAGCACGGATGTTTTAAAGGATGAAAGCGGATGCAGCTCGGATATAAAGCATTAAAAATGGAAAAAAACGTTCGGTTAGGGGTGCATCTCGGATTATTTAGGATGTTCTTGAGGCATCCATCCGTTTTCATCCGCTAGGCTTCCATGAGCATCCATTTTGGATCCGCGCTACGTCCTCGCCCCGTCCCTCTTTTCCGTTCTCTTTATGCAATTTTTTGCCCCTTTTGAGAGCGGATAAGAACGGATGGAGCCACCCCCAGATTTTTGGCCATCCGCTGTGTCCTTTTACATACGCTTTGTATCCGTCGGGCGATGTGACCTAGCCTTTAACCACTGTGCCACCAGTACCCATTTCTGTTGCCCTAGAAATATGTAGATCCACTCTGTCTACCATATTGCCAATATTTTAATTTTGTTTTCTTATGCCCACTGGCAATTCAAGTCCATAAAACAAACACTGAGATTGATCATAGCTCATCTGCAGGTTTATAAGTTTTGCAAGAAGTTAAGATGCTCAAATAAGTATCTTCCAGATTTAATTCTTCTTGAATTCCCAAATCCCAGCCATGAATAGCAACAAATATCCTGATATTTCTCTTGGACAGGGAACTGCAAAGCAGATTATCCTTTGTGCTGCAAGATTAAGTAAATATTGTAAAATTATAACAAAATAAATGCCATATTTTCAGGCTGAAACTCTGATCTGGATGATAAAGTAAGGGTTAATGCCCAGTCCTCTAGGTCATGAAGGGGTACTTTCAGTGGTGGAATTCAGCCGGTTCGCACCAGTTCAGGAAAACTGGTTGTTAAATTGTTCACCCTCCCACTATCAAAATGGATCCTGGGCGCTCCACTGCAAGAGAAACGGGCATTACCTCATAGAATCCGCCCCCTCCATATCCCACAACTAGTCAATTATCTTGCTATATCCAAATATGTATGTATTTTAATTTGTAGAGGTGTTTAAAGAAGAGCTGCGTCTCTGCCTTCTTTCATTTTGCTTTCACTGCTTCTGGTACCTTATGAAATCATCCATATTTCACCGGAATGGTGTGCTGTTTTAAACAATTTTGGGGTATTTTTTTTCTCCTACAGAAGCAAATCAGAGTGAACATCCTCTGTTCCTAACACAAGGCTCCATGATGAGCATGGGGAAGGCTCTCTTCAGGGATAATTCTTGCAAAACTCCTGACGTTGCCTTGTTTGACGATGTCAGAGGAAACAAATCTGGAAGGAGACAATTTATCACAGAAACCTTCCTTTGGCCCATTGTAAGCAGCCAGATTCTCAAAGAAGAGTTACCTGTACAATGTCTCTCTCGGCATATCGCCCCCTGGAGCAGACCCGTACTTCATCTCCATCCAGCTCTTCCATGGCTGAAGATAACAACCAAACACAAGATCTTCACATTTGTTGCCATTTTCCAGGAAGACTATTATTCTACACCGACACCCAGAATAAATCTTAAGGTCCTTATTTTTGCATTTTGCTCTAGTTTTGCAAAAAACTGTCAGGACTCCGACATGCACCCCTATTCAAATCATAAGTCTCTAGCCACATCTCTCAGAGTAAAAAAGATTGATTGATTAGGAGTTGACATGTTGGCGTTTCCCAGTTGCAGCTGACTCTGACACATCATGCATTTCACCCTGGTCTTCCCTCCAATGAGACACATCCATAGCCAAGAGTCATCAGTCATACTGTCCAGTAATAATTTCAGCAATCGACAGCAAGGAATAGGACAGGGTAGGGTAGGGTAGGATAGAACAGAAGAGTAGAGTAGAGTAGGAATAGAATAGAATAGGGAAAGAATAGAATAAGAATAGAATAGAATAGAATTAGAATAGAATTGAATAACAGTAGAGTTGGAAGGGACCTTGGAGGTCTTCTACTCCAACTCTCTGTTAAGGCAGGAGATCTTATACCCTTTTAACCAAATGGTTGTTCAACCTCTTCTTAAAAACTTCCAGTGTTGGAATATTCACAACTTCTGGAGGCAAGTAGTTCCACTGATTAATTGTTCTGCTATGAGGTTTTGCTTATGGATGCAACCAGCCAAGGAGTGGGAGGCCAGCCTTGATGTTTGATAAGTGAGGAATACCGTGTGAAAAACTTTTCTGCAATCTGGGCATTTAAATGGTTTCTCCCCTATGTGTAACCTTACATGATTTATAAAACTAGACCTTCTACTGAAATCTTTCCCACAATCCAGACACTCATATGGTTTCTCTTCTGTGTGAGTCCTCCAGTGTCTTGCCAACCTGCACTCTCCCTGAAACATCCAATCCGCTTTTTGGGTTCTTCGGACTCAATTCCCTAATCACTCAAAATTCATCTGAATGTGAAGAGCACTTACCCCCGAACTCAGCAGGGCCCACTCCCACGATGATGACAGACATGGGCAAGGAAGAAGCCTGCAGAGTAGAAGGTTACTCTCTCAACTGCAATTTTACACAGTGCTCATCCGTTTACAGCACAGGAAATAAACCACAGCCTTTCGAACTTTTAGAACTTGTATTCCCCATTCTCATGTGCCAAATGCCATGATGGCTGGTCAAATCGAGGTAGGGGAAAATTATACTGGCAGTCCTCGACTTACGGCCACAACTGAACCCAAAATTTCTGTTGTTAAGCGAGACAGTTGTTAACTGTGTTCAGCTCCATTTTACAGCTTTTCTTGCGACCGTTGTTTAGTGAATCACTAAGTAAGTGACATGATTGTTAAGCGGGTGGGATTCAACCAGTGTAACAACTGGTTCAGTGAGCATGTCCGAGCAGCATTTGCAACTCACCTTTTGCTGCAAGCTCGGTGTTTAAAACAGCTGATGCGCGGCAATCTGCTGTGCCGCGCGAATCCACTGAGCTGGAAAACCCGGAAATAAAGCAGACTGGGGTGGGTGGGTGGGTCCAACAGCTGATCATCAGAGCGAACTGATTTGCTCACAGCTGATCTTCAAACCTACCGGTTCCCCAAACCGGCCCGAAACGATAGAATCCCACCCGTTAAGTGAATCCAGCTTCCCTATTGGCTTTGCTTTTCAAAAGGTCACAAACAGGGATCGATTACACAACCACAGAACACTGCAATCGTCATAAATATGAGCCAGTTGCCAAATATCCACATTTTGATGCCATGGCCATGGTGATGCTGCAATGATCATAAGTGTGAAAATGGCTGTAAGTCGAGGACTACTTGTACTTTAAGTGTGCACTTTTCTTGATACTCCCGCACACAAACACACAATTGATGATAGTGCACTGTCCCTTAGATATTTTTCTGTGTGTGTGAGGCTCACATGGACTATTTAATGAGGATTTAGGCATTTGGAGCTGGTGATGGTGTTTTTATCCCCCAGGCCTTTACCCTGTTCCTTTTCTTTTTACCCGATGAGCTACACCAAGGCTGACTCACACTGACAATTGCTTCTTTAGTCTGCAGCATGTCGGAAATCACTCCATCAGTGATGATGAGAAGAACATAATACTGGGAGCCATCAGTGACCTGGGCAGCTAAACTGGGAAACAGAGAGAGGAGAGTGATGGAGAGCACTGATTTCAGGCACTTTGTATCCCACATCCTCCTTCAAAATCCTGTCCACACTTCCCTTGTCAAAAAAAATTTACAACATTCTGCCTTGTGAATAAGCTGAAAAAGCGAGAAGCTGACTTAAGCTTTATTCAGAATCAAATTTGATTCCTGTCAATCCCAACTGACATTAGCTCTCTGATTTGGACGCCTTTCAGCTCTTCTTTCGCAGGTTGGATCTGGGTTATTCTGCAGGTAAGGCATAAGTTCTTCCTGCTAAGCTACCCTCCCTCCCTCCCTCCCTCCCTCCCTCCCTTCCTTTCCTTTCCCTTCCCTTCCCTTCCCTTCCTCCTTCTTTCACCTTCTTTACCGCTGCACAAATCTTGCATGGGCTGCTGTCTTAGTAGATCAAGCAATGGAGATTGCAGTTGCCCGACACACACTGCATCATTTTGGCTCACAGAAGCCCTGGCTGAGAGTGGCCTACTTGACTCTTTCATTTTATTTATATATTTATTTATATCCCACCTCTATTATTTTTACCAATAACTCCAGGTGACAAACACATCCAACACACCTTCCTCCTCCCATTTTCCCCAAAACAACAACCCCTGTGGGCTGAGAGAGAGGGGGACTGACCCAAGGTTCACCTGTCTGGCTTTCATGGTTAAGGCAGAGCTTGAACTCACAGTCTCCACTTTCAGTCTCCTGGTGCTTTAACCACTAGGCCAAATCACTCTTCAAGGTCTCTTGAGAGACAAGAAGACCAACAAGTGGCTTCCTCGTCTCCTCCCTGCTTACCAGGCCACCTGGTTGATGACGGGTGCGAAGTTGGTGGGTCCATAGAGCTGCACGGTACGTAGGCTTTGGAAATAGGATTCCAGCACCCCTTCGATGCCCTCGCAGTTGGGATTGTCCAGGTTATTGTTCTAGGGAGACAATGGCATGACTCAGCAATCTGGACAGGGCAGGCACGAGAGACTCTTCACTGAACACTCAAAGGGCTCTAGAGCTGGGAATTCTGGGAGGGAGGAAGAGCCCTGTGTTGGAGGAGTCAGTCCTCAAGCACGAATGGTGTTACCTTGTTTGGGAACGAAACGTCTCCAAAAAAACTACCAAGCTCAGAGAACCAGCAAGGATCACACTTCTTTTCAAATAATCAGAGCTGGAAGGGACCTTGTAGGTCATCTAGTCCAACCCCCTACCCAAGCAGAAGACCCTACACCAATTCTGACAAATGGCAGTCCAATCTCTTCTTGAAGGTCTCAAGTGATGGCGCTCCCACAACTTCCGAGGTTCCATTGATTGACTGTTGTCACTGTAAGAAAATTTCTCCTTATTTCCAGGCTAAATCCCTCCTTGGTCAGTTTCCATCCATTATTCCTTGTCTGGCCTACAGGCTCTTTAGAAAATAGCTTGACCCCTTCCTCTCTGTGGCAGCCCCTCAAATACTGGAAGACCGCTATCCTGTCTCCCCTGGTCCTTCTCTTCACTAGACTAGCCATGCCCAGTTCCTCTAACAGTTCTTCATATGTTTTAGTCTCGTCCCATAATCATCCTGGTTGTCCTTCTCTGTACTTTTTCTAGAATCTCAACATCCTTTTTATAATGTGGTGACCAAAACTGGGTGCAGTAGTCTAGGTGTGGTCTTAGTAAGGATTTATAGAGTGATATTCTTCAATGCAGGAGAATTAGAACTTTGGCTTTTCCTCGTGAAAGACTCATAGAAGTTTTTAACTGAGAAGTACTTTTGATTAATTTGGCTGGTCGGCATAAGATGAAGCACCAACTAAATGTGTAAGCAGCTATGGGTTTGTAGACCACAATTGATGGAATAATCTAATCCAGAAACAGTAAAGGGCAAGTGAGTGGGAATATCCATGATATGTGTGAGTGGATGTGGGTGTGGGTGTAGTGTGTGTGCATAAGTCGAGATCAGCAGTGATTGCACAGTCAAACGTCCATCCCTTTTTGACATGTGCTGTGTGTGTCACACAAGTAAAAAAGAGGCAAGTCTTGGGTTGCCCTGCCCTGGATCATGTTCACCAACATGATTTTTTTTTACCCAACCTGCAGATGCCCTTGAGTGGAACTGACCCTGATGTATCCCTCACAATAAAATTTTAGAAAAGGAATATTAAAATATATAGGACTTCGAAAACTCCATTCTCTGAATTGGAAACTTTTCTTCTTCACTTCTCATCAATGATGTATGGCTATGATAATTTATTCAGTGGTAAAGATATGTTCAAAAACCCTTTCTAGCTCTAATGCAATTTCTAACATCACCATAAAGAGGTAATACAATTTAATATTAGAATTTTAAATAAATTATTCCTGTGCACCACCATCAATTCCGTGAATGATGATGACCTCAGAGATTCTCTAAAATAACTTCTTAAAATTAGCATGATCCTCAGGTTATAAATTAGCACGATCTAAAGAATTATAAATTCGTAATCCCCAAAACAGCAGCATAGAATTATATGCCATTGTGCAGCTGTGCTTTTCTTTCCTTACAAATTATCCTTATACACAGAATAATTTTTAAATAATTGGTTAAAGAGATAACTGGAGGCATAGATAGTGAAATGACCTCAAAACCTATGCAGAATACAGGTAGTCTCTGGGTTATGAGCCACTGAAAGTGATGATGGTGCTGAAAAAAAAATTACAACCAATCTTGGAAGTTTCGGCTGTTGCAGTTTCCCCACAATCATGGATTAAAATTTTCAGGCTTGGCAACCAGCCCATGTTTACAATCATCACTGTGTCACCAATTCTGCCCATTATGGCTGCATGTAACCAAATTTGTTAAGGTGCGGTTTTGGCGAAGCAGTCATGAAATGGTGACTGTGAGATGCTGCAAATGGCCATTAATGCATCTGTATTGCTGACTGCCTGAAGTTTGGTCACGTGGCTGCAGAGGGAGCTCAACCATTTGAACTTCAAATCCAAGTCATAAATCCCCTTTTTTGAGTCAGTTGTAACTTTGGGCAGGTGCTAAGTGACCGGTCGTAAATTGAGGACTACCTCAATCTAACTTTCAAGTGTCTGTTTAGGAATGTGGAACTATTTGTTTATTTTATTTGGTTCGTCAACTGCTTACAAGATAATAGGTATAAGTAAAAACATAGTTATGAATACATGGATACATATAAGAAAAATAAAAAAGAAACAATAGGACAGGGACGGTCGGCACCTTGGTGCGCTTATGCATGCCCCCTACAGACCTCTTAGGAAAGGGGTGAGGTCAATAGTAGAAAGTCTAAGGTTAAAATTTTTGGGACTTGGGGAAGAAACCACAGAGTCAGGTAGAGTTTTCTAGACATTGACCACTCTGTTGCTGAAGTCGTATTTCCTGCAATCAAGTTTGGTGCGGTTAACCTTGAGTTTGTATCTATTGTTTGCTCTTGTATTGTAATGGTTGAAGCTGAAGTATTAATTGACAGGTAGGACATTGCAATGTGTGATTTTATTTACTATACTTAAATCAGACCTTTTTCTCTAAGAGCATAAGAAGCTCTCTCATGCAACCCATCTTGAATATAGTAGAACTCCCCAATCGACATACTATTTCTAAAAGGTTCAAAGGTTTCCCCTGTCCAGATGTGACCAACTCATTGGGGGTGGTGCTCATCTCTGATTCTCAGTCGAGGGAACCTGAGTGGTCTGAGAGATGTTTCTGTCATCCTGTGGCCAGCATGAAAATAGGGGATGCAGTAATTTCCCCACCTAAGTGGTGCCTATTTATCTATTTGCATTTGCATGCTTTGAAACTGCTAGGTGGGCAGGAGCTGGAGCTAAGAACAGGAGCTCACCCTCTTTTGCACTACTTGGGCCTCAAAACTCGGGTTGTTGGCTTTCCAGATGACAAGCTCAGCATCTTTACATTGAGCCATCATGCCACCCCTGCTACACTTTCAGATCCATTCAGATGAAGATGCCAGGGATGGGACTTGGGAATTACATGTGTATTGGCAGGCATTCTCTTATCATGGTCCTTCCTGTCTCCACTCAGGAAGTTCTTTCTTACCAAAGGGAACTGATGAGACACTTTGCCATCTGGTGGGACTTTGGCGCCAAAGCCATAAGCAGGGAAAAGTTTGTCGCTGTCATAATCCTGGATGATTTCGCCAACTGCTTTCAGTGCCATGGCATAGGAGCTGAGTTGATAAGGGCTCATGTAATGAAGAGAAGTGGGTTGCGAAGGGTTCCCTGTGAAAAGGCATTTTGTCAGTCTCAAAAATTCTGCATTTCTTTTCCCCCAGTCCAAAGGTGTCATGCCCGCATCAGAGTCTGAATCTGAAGAGGAGGACGGGCTGAGGGAGATCGAGGGGGTGGCTTCATTGGCTTTGGAGGAATGTGGGGAGGAGCAGGCCCAGGGCCCCTCAGGATTGGGATGGCTTGTTAGCAGGGAGGAACGGGGGCAGGATGACCAAGAGAGGGCAAGCAGTGGATAGGAGGAGCAACAGAGCTCAGGCGATGAGCAAGGACTGCCCACTCCTGATCTGTGAGCAAGGAGAGTGGAGAGAAGGTGGGAACAGTGCAGGCCGACCTGATGACTCGGGAGGAGAGCACCCCGTCCCTCTTCACAAGGCACACCTGGGGACTGAGATTTAAGGAGATGCTGTGGGGAGGGGCATTTGTCGGGAACAAACACTGAAGTGGTAGAGTTTGGTGTGCCAGTTTTGACAGTTGGAGTTTGCAGGACTGCTTTTGCTTCTTCCTTACTTGTGGACTCAGTGTCTTCTTCCTGACTTGGTGGACCCATTGTTTGTTCCTTGGTTCGTAGACTCATTTCCCTGTTCTTTTGCTTTGCTGGACTGGGTGCAGCCAGAGGCTGCACTCTGTGTGTGTGTGTGTGTGTGTGTGTGTGTACGGGTGTGTGTGTGTGTGCTTTGCTCTGGGACTTGCCAAGAATGAGGGAGCATTTGAGGGGAAATTTGGAACAGTAAAGGGGAGTTTGAACTCTCAGCTGGCTGTGTGACCTTCATGCTTTGTCCAAGGTCATCACAAAAGGTTTCTTGGAGTCACAATACAAGTAAATCCTACATCTTCCTCCTTAGCCATCCTTATTCAGTGTGCCCACTTGAATTCTCGTCCTATCTCCCCAAATAATGGGAGCAGAGAGAGTGCCCAGACGTGGCCCCCTCAAAACGGATCTCAGCAAGCATCAGGGTCAACCTGGCCGCTTTGTCACCAGCAGCAGAGCTGCACTCAGTTCCCATAGCGACAACGCAAGGGTGCCTCACTCACCATTGGAGGCCGTGAAGTCAATGGCGACCGTGAAATTCAACTGCGTCCTAAGGATGGTGCAGAAAAGAAAGAGAAAGAAATGGATGCTGCCATCCTTGGGGATGCCTTCCAATGTCCCAAGGGCGCTCCCTTTTTTGGGTGCTAGGCAATTCATCTTCTCACCAGCACCAGCAAGTCTCCCTCTTCAAGAGACCGGAGCATCCCTGCCTTCCCCAGTGTGCCCCTCCTGAGGCATCTGCTTCCTTATCACCTTAAAAAGTCATTGTGCTCTGCCCCTGAGGCCCTCTTATAGCTCTCCCGCAATGCCTCAGAGGCAGTGGATAGGAAGAGGGCTGAGGGCTCATGAAACCCTCAGAAACCAGGGACCTGAGAGGCATCCAGGAGTTTCAACCGACGCACCCGCCTCGAATGTAATCAACAAAGGTGAATTCTGACTGCACTGTGAATGACAGAAGAGTTACCTACCAGGAACAGAGAAAAACAAACAAAAGAGAAGGAAAGAAAGAAAGAAGAAGAAAAAGCATGAGATATTCCGAAGGGTGCAGTCATCTGGGCAGAAAGATAGATTTTGGGGATGGGGTGTCTGTTTCTGGATTGCCCTCAAGAGAAGTGAATCGGGAAGAGAAGGGAAATGTGATTGGCTTCCATAACGCAAGCAAGTGCTTCCTTTTTTTTTTTTATATATAGAGCAGCTAAATCGTTTGACTGGAAAAAATCTGAATTGTGCCCCAGTGAAAAGATTCCCATCAGTTTCACATGACTCGATGCCCTGATCTGTAAGGGATGTGGGGCTAAGGGGATGTGGGCTAAGAGGGGAAAAAAACTGTCCTACACTTACAGTCCCCGAGTTAGTGTACTTCTTTTTCTTGCACTTCTTCCTAGGGTTCGAAACCTAGAGAGGGAAGAAAAGAATGAATGAATGAATGAGAGAGAAGCACTTTTTTTCCTTTAACTAATAAATTAGAGAGCCAATTTGATCAAGTAGTTAAGGCACCAGACTGGAAACTAGGAGATTGTGAGTTCTAATCCCATCTTAGACATGAAACCTGGCTGGGTTATTTTGGAATCCCACCCCTGCCTATATTCCCTTGGGTTTTTTAGCTCAGCTGATTTGCGTGGCAGAGCGGATTGCCGCTTCAGCTGAGTTAAAAAACAGCTCAGCTCACTTACTAGCATTTGGACAGAGGTCAGTCTTTGAGCCCTGTGTGCGCGCGCAAAGCACGTGCACATAGAACCACTCGGGAAAAAAAATTGGAAACCAACCACTGCACTTTAGTAGGTGACTTTGGACCAGTCAATCTCTCAGTCCAACCTACTTCACATGTAGGGAAAATAAGAGGAGGAAGGAATTAATATATATTCTGGCATTAGTCATAAAAAATAATTAAGGTAGGATAAGAATAAATAAACAAATAACTCTAGCACCAAAGTTCCACGTATGCAAATGCTGCTTCTCCCTTTGGGGCTTCTATAGCCCAGCGATACAAGTTCATGGAGCTATAAGGCACAGAAGCCTCCTTCCCCAGCTCCTCTCTGAAAGGCAGGGGCATCTATTTTTTAATTTGGGCTAGGCACTGCCAAATAGCAGCCCATGCAAGTTAGTGTGGGAAGATGCAAAAATGGACCACAGATTCATCCACCCAAGGAGAAGCAAAGATGTTTCCAATTGATAAAAGATATTCTGAAAGTTGGGTGTTTCCAGATGAGACTTTGATGGAGAAAATAGCAATAGCACTTGGACTTATTATGTATTGCTTCATAGTGCTTTACAGCCCTCTCTTAGGGGTATACAGAGTCAGCCGATTGCTCCCAACAATCTGGGTCCTCAGACTGGAAGGATGGAAGCTGAGTTAACCATGAGCCGGTCAGGATCGAACTCTTGCCAGTGGGCAGACTTAGTCTGCAATATTGCATTCTACCCACTGCGTCACCACAACTCTTTAAATTGCAGCATATAGAGTGATCCTAAATGAAGTTGGTTTCCCAATGGAGTCCACTTGTGTTAACCTGTAGTTATTCTTTTTTCTTTTTCCTTTACCACTGAAAACCATAGAGGGAAGGTGAGGGGGAAGTCTATTAAAATTGTGTCAAACAACCATGAGAAATGATAGCAGCAACAAATGTGTCAATTTTAATTTTTAGTACAGTTAATGTTGATAAATATAAACCAAAGAAACAAAAGCTTTCTTGGGGATCTCCTTAATTTTTAAATGTGGGTCCTAAGAGGAAAAAGTTAAAGAAACACCAAAGTAGCGCATTATAATCTGGATATTGGTGTTGGAATATACAAAATAATTATTTCTTTTAAGATAAAAAGCAAAATGTAATTACAGAAAAGGAGGTTAATTGTTAATTGCTTTCAGCATGTACAAGAAGAGTTTAGCCATTATTAATAGAAATGAAATTTTTTTAAGCATGGACCACAGGTAGATGTGTATAAGTTGAATAATTAATTCTAGTGAGAAATCACCCTGATAAACATTTTGTACAAATGAGCTGCCTTCAGATTAATAACCATCAGAGTGGATTCCTCTTCCTGCTTTCCCTGAATTCCCTTAAACCTCCCGACCAAATGCAATTATTCTTTTTGGCTGATATTTTTTAAAAGATGCAGAGCGCACAGTTCTGGCCAGCAGTGAGATCCTACCTGTTCTACTACCGGTTTGGTGATCGCACGTGCGTACGTGCAGCTTTCCACACACCAGCTGAGGCCTGTAGCACCAATCAGCTGAGAAGATAAAGAAGAGGGTGGGTGAGAGGGCCGATCCTGCGCCTTTCTCTTCTTTCTCCTCTCAGCTGATCATCGGAGGCTTTTTTATTACCGGTTTGGTCAAACTGGTGGCAATTTTTGCTGAACCAGTATGGCTGAACCAGGCTGAACTGGTAGCATACCACCACTGGTTCTGGCTTAAATGAGAGCCCATTCCGAAGTGGTCATCCTCTGTTCATAATTCTAAGAAAGATCTGTTTTACTATTGGTCCCCAAAGATACAGAACCAGTTTTCTTAGTTTTGCACTACTTTACATCATAATCTTCTGAAAGCAGAGAAAAAACACTCTGCAAATACATGGCAGCAATAATTTTAGATGCCCTCAGAGGAAAACCGAGGTGGGGAAATTTTTCACTTATGGCTCTGAACAAGATGTGCATACTGCAGAACTTGAAAAGATGTACTTTAAGCACATAGCACTGATGTACATGCTAAAATATATATGAAACTGCTCGTGGCCATAATAAAAATATAACTATTAATGTATGACTAGGCTTCGTCTTTATAGCACTCAACTGATTGTTTTAATCAGATTTTGTTTACATCTTCCCTGAACATTTCAATCAGAATCTATCAGAACAGAGCTGGAAGGGACCTTGGAGGTCTTCTAGTCCAGCCTTCTATTCAAGCAGGAGACTCTATCCCAAGGGTCTTCCAACTTGGCAAGTTTCAGACTTGTGGACTTCAACTCCCAGAATTCCTGAACTAACATGACTGGAGGAGGAATTCTGGGAGTTGAAGTCCACAAGTCTTAAAGCTCTCAAGTTTGAAGACCCCTGGTCTATATATACCATTTCCAATAGGTGGCTGTCCAGTCTCTTCTTAAGAACCTCCAGTGATGAAGCCCCTTCAACTTCTGAAGGCAACCTGTTGCACTGGTTGATTCTCCTCACTGTTAGGAAGTTTCTCCTCAGTTCCAGATTGCTTCTCTCCTTGATAAGTTTCCAGCCATTGTTTCTTGTCCTGCCTACATGTGATTTGGAAAATGGGTTGATCCCCACTTCTTTGTGGCAGCCCCTCAAATATCCTGTGCCCCTTAGTCCTTCTTTTCTCTAGACTAGCCATACCCAATTCCTGCAATCTTTCTTCATATGTTTCAGTCTCCAGGCCTTTAATCATCTTAGTTGCTCTTCTCTGAACTTTTTCCAAAGTCTCAACATCTTTTTTGTAATATGGTGACCAAAACTGGATGCAATATTCCAGGTGTGGCCTTACTAAGGTTTTATAAAGCTATACTTATAGTTCATGCAATCTTGATTTTATGCCTCTGTTTATATAACCAAGGATTGCATTAGCTTTTTTGGCTGCCGCCCCAGTTTATATACAACATTTGGAGAATATTGTATACCAACTTTCTTTGAAGAAAAAAAATTATTGGTCACAGCTCCCAGACTACCAGATCAAGAGTCTTTTGGTGCAGGTAGACAATGAGAGATGGCTAATATTCCATCAGATACAATTACTATTGTTTTGCAAACCTCTGGTTTATGCAGACTAGCTCCTAGTACCCATCTCACAAGAAATATCTTCCTGTAAAAGAGACCTCAAAAGTGATTGGAGATTCATGTCAGCTTGTATATCATAAATTCAATATATTTCTTTTTAGTTTTGTAATTTGGTTTATTATTGTAAGAAATAAGTAAATTCAAAAATAAAATGGTATATAAGGTGCTTAAAGGTTTCACAAATGGGGGTTGGACTGGATGACCTGCAGGAAAAATGGTAGGATAAGATGAATCTGTAAAATTGCATCTTCAGAAGTTAGAAAGAGGCCCTGATGAGGGGATGCTACATTCCTTAACACTAAGGAAAGATGCCACGTGAAAGATGCCAGCCAAAGGAAGAGGTACAGAGGGGTTCGGATGAGAACTAAACAGAAGGAGAATTCTCCCTGGAGACATTCTGGGATTAGTTGCAACACCTGAGGGCAAATCCAATGAGTTTGAACTTGGGACGGAATGAATCTCAAGAAGGAGGGAACTTGGGTGACAAGATGAAACTGTATATAAAGTATGATTTGAGGTTCTAAAGATGTGGCTTTTGATTCTGAACCTGCTTGTTGAGGTTCTAAAGACCACCGACACTTAGCAAACTGTCTTGTTATTTCTTTTTAATAAATCCTCTTTGTTTTCAACAATCCAAGGGTTTTTTTTGTTGGCTTTATTTCCAACATCATCATTATCTAAGATACTGGACATACCCATACCTAATCGACCAGTTATGTAAGTTGTCCACCTGATTCCTATATGTAAGTCCTGAATAATGAAGTAGGACCTAAGCATTGTTATTTTCTTCACTATGTGTCACGCTGATTTCTACACTTTCCTCTCCCATATATTTCATGAATAAAAGATCTTCTAATTTGGAATGGAAAATTATTTATGACATTTTTATTTATGTCATAATAAATAATTTATTTTAAAATTATTTATGTCATATATTTATGACATAACTTAACAACTGCAGTGATTCACTTAACAACTGTGGCAAGAAAGATAAAATGGAGCAAAACTCATCTAACAACTGCTTTGCTTAGCAATAGAAATGTTGGGCTCCATTGAGGTCGTAAGTCAAGAACCTGTATACATCTCCTCCGTGTTCTGACCTGGGCTTCCCAAAATCATGAAGCAGACTCCTCGTCCCTTTTATTTAGGCTAAATTGAACTCCTCTCATTCACATCCAGCAAAGTCCTGGCCAACGGACTTTCAAGAGATTTTACAACTACAGACCTTTATCAGGCTTGGAGAGTTGCCAGGCCGATAGTTTCCAAATGCAGCACTGTAGCAGAAAATACTTGCCAAAGAGTCAGGAGCAGATCTTCACTCTCATTAAATGAACTAATTGTCTCTTGCAAACACTTTTGTTTGTTCCCCTTTTGCTCCTCTTTATTCCCTATGGGAGGGGCCATTCACTGTCCACCTGTGCCTTTACCCTTGTTCCTTAACTGTTCCCTTCTCCTGGCAGCTCTGTGCATGCGTAAACTGGGAACAGGCTCCAGCTATTCTGCCCACTGATCTCCGACTCCAAAGGCAGCTGATAATTGTCAGAGGGCCCTGGTCCCATCTCTCTTTCTGACACAGAGCACTCGTCAGAGCCTTCCCCAGACTCCAGGACTGGCCTATGTTCCTCCCCAATCTCCTCACTGTCTGAGTTTGCCAGCTGGCGGGCCACAGCACTCTGATAGCAACAGCTCCTGTTCTTCCTTAAGGACCTTTTCCACTTTCTTTCCCATCCTTTTAATATGGCAATGCTGGTCTCAACCTCGGTTCCTCTGTAGATACACTGTGTTTAATCACTGTCTTTGAATACTCACTCCCATCACAGTCGAAGCTGGATCACAAATGAAGCCCATGTCATGGAAATAACTGCATTGGATAACCTACCTTCCTCTACACTACAAAACCCACAAGCCCTGGTCACCAAACATCAAGAGTTAAGCATTGAAAGAATTGTACTTCATATGTCCGGGTTGCGCTAGAAATGTGTAACCTGCGTCAGAATATTATCATCTCATCATTTGGACAATTGCAGCTGACAATGCTGCCTTGGACCTCTGAAGGAAATACAGGTAAGTGTTCAGATCCAAATCTTGTTCCAAGTAAACAAACACCAAACAGATATAAAAGCAAAACCTTTAAATGCTTCTCTGCATATTCCGTTAATTCACGGTTAAAAGACTATTAAAACTAATTGTCTCTGATAAGAATGAGCCTTGCCAAGGTTGTGCAAGGCTGCCAAAAACACTAGGTAAGTTGTCAAGAAATATTTCAAACAAAAAGCCTTCAAACGCAAGCCAAGATAGTCTGAACAAAGAGCAAAGCTTGAAGTGCAAGAACTTCTTTGCTTCCTGCAAAGAATACAGATCTCTCAGGCTGGCTTTTATCTCTTAAGGGAGGGACCATTACCTTGCAGCCTTACTCCCGAGCCACCCGTGCTGCTACAGCTGCTCTTTCCTTTGAAAGCCTGGACACAGGCTCCTCAGTGTCCTCTTCATCACTGCTGCCAGCCTCCACAATCTCCCAAGGCAGCACTCCATTCCCTGATGTATTCTGTCCCAGCCGAAGTTTCCAAAAGCAAACACGGATAAACTCCAAAACTGAAATGTTCACGGCTTTATTCCACAAATAACCCTCTTTGTAGATAACAGATGGCTTGCAGCCAATTAGTCCAATAAATCATAGTCTGTAAGCATCACACTAACTCCTTTGAGTCACCTGTGCTGCTCTTCCATGAATCATCTTACTCTCACTCACACCCAGCAGAGGCTTCTCGGGAACATCCACCTGATTGCTGCTGGCGAACCACTCCCTGATGGTCCTGGCCCCATCCCTACATCACATGCAGGCCCCTCATCACTCTCCGAGACCTCAGTCATCCACACCTGCTGCTGGCAAACCACAATAGGTAGTCCTCGACGTACGACCACAATAGAGCCCAGCATTTATGCGAAGTGAAACATTTGCTGAGTGAGCTTTGCCCCCATTTAACAACTTTTCTTGCCACATCTGTTAAACGCATCACTGCAATTGTAAAAATTAGGAACCCTGGTTGTTAAAGTGAATCTGGCTTCTCCCTTGATTTTGCTTGTCAGAAGGTCACAAAAAAGATGATCCCTGGACCCTGAGAGCCGTCATAAATAGGAGTCCTTTGTCAGGCATCCGAGTGTAAATCATGTGATCATGGGGATACTGCAATGGTCATAAGTGTGAAAAACAGTCATGAGTCACTTTTTTCAGTACTGTTGGAACAGATGCTAAATGAACAGTTTTAAGTCAAGGGCTACCTGCATGGGATATAAATTAACAAACGAAATAAAAAGGCTGCTGTATTGTGATGTTGAGACGGGACTAATGCTAGCAAAATTCATTAGAGGCCAAACACAAGAGGGTCCAAGAAGCAGAAACCCAAAACAATCCCCTTCTGGATCCAGATCTTTCACCAATTGTTAACTGATGTCACTGGGTTGCTCTACCCCCGTGATGGCAAACCTATGGCACGTGCCACAGGTGGCACGCAAAGCCATTTGTACCAGCATGTGAGCTGCAGGCAAACTTACCTTACTGCGCATGTGCGCACCACACATCTGATTTTTGGTGTGTTTGAGGTGTTTTTTGGCCTCCCAAAGGCTTGAGGAAGGCCTCTGCAGGCTTCCACAAGCTTTGTAGGCCAAAATCTAGCCCTATTTCATCACTTCCATTTTTTTGTGCATTGCCTTCTGGGTGCTGGTGCGCGAGTGCAAGCATGCAAGCGCCCACACAATTTTTGGCATAGGAGCCCAAAAAGGTTGGCCACCACTGCTCTACCTCATTGAGGACTAGAAACATGTTTGTGTGCATTGTTTTTAAGCCCATTGTCCTCAGATGTCCAGATTTCTCAGCAGAAATGTAATTTGTTGGCTCCAAGAAGTACAAGCACTGCAAAACAAAAAAACCCCAAGAATATTCTTCAAAACAATCTGTGTTGTGCTTGGAGAAAGTCTTACCTCATAGACTGTGAACTGGTTTTGGGCGCGAGAGAGTTCCCGATAGCTTGTGGCAAATTCTCCAATGAAATCATGGCTGCCGAGACAATAAGAAAGAAGTCACATGAACGCTTTGCCGTTGAGGTAGCTTAAACCTGGATCGAGTGAGTGTATGAATATACTCACAGGTCTTTTGAATATCCCACCTCTTGCTGTGAAGAACTGAGGATATTTAATGACCCCACCCACCCAATTCTCTTAATCCTCTTTGCCCCACAGCGCGTAATGGAGCAGATGGAGATGGTAGAGAGACTTGTACTGCTTTAAACTTTAGGTGGGGGGGAGAGGGGGGGAGTAGATTTTGAGGGCTTTGCATTTGAGTCCAAAAGCCCAAATTCGGTAAGAAGGAAATAACCAAAGCACAGAGTTTGCAGAGCAAAAGCCTGCTTTCTCTTTCTCTGCTCTCTTCAGATTTCATCCATAGCTGATTTTTCTTTGTACAGCACTGAAAAAAGGCCTCTCCCATTGGCTGCCCATAGAACCATCGCTCATGTTACCACCTTATCATGCAGCATTCAATGAATGAATGAATGAATCAACCAACAGAACAATTGGCAGTTGTGGGAGCTTCATCACTTGAGACTTTCAAGAAGAGATTGGACTTCCATCTGTCAGAAATGGTGTAGGGTCTCCTGCTTGGGCGGGGGTTGGACTAGATGACCTACAAGGTCCCTTCCAACAATTGTAAATGTCTGCCAGTTGAAAAGTGCCGGAGTGATGATCATTTGACCAAGGGATGCTGCAACAGCCATAAATGCAATGACTGGTTGCAAAGCTGTTTTATTTCTATATTTGCAACTTCAGCCACTAAATGAGGCAGTTGGTAAGTGAAGACTACCTGTACCTTCTTTTGTCATGTTATTTTGATTTTCTACAGCCATGTCGACAGTGGTGGGATTCAATTTTTTTTACTACTGGTTCTGTGGGCATGGTTTGGTGGGCATGTAGAGATGGTATTCAGCAGGTTCTGACCAGTTCTGGAGAACCGGTAGTGGACATTTTGAGTAGTTCGGAGAACCAGTAAAAACCACCTCTGGCGATTTTACAGTATCCTTCCCCTGCCATGATAGTAAAAAAAAATTGAATCCCACCACTGTGGGCATGGCAGGGGAAGGATAATATAAAATCGCCAGTCAGAGGTGGTTTTTACTGGTTCTCCGAACTACTCAAAATATCCCACCCAAGTCCTGTCCAAATCTGTTCCACTTTTTTCTAATCGCATGTAATTTTCTTGTCAACAGAAAGAAAATCCTTTTCCAATTGTCATCTTTTATTTTAACTTCCTAATCTAACATACAGGCTCTTGATAATCTCCCATTCACAAAATTACCAAATCTGCCTCATAAAATTAGCCAAAGTTTGCCAAGAGCTCTGTTCTAGCTAAGAAGGCTTCAAAAACTCCTGGCAATTTTTTCTACCAATTTTAGCTTCGGATTAGGAACAAATAATTTTGAAAAGAAAGGAAATAATGCTTTAAATTTGTTCTGTTCAAGCCAAGAGTTCAATCCTATACAAACACTTATTTAGATTTACATCTAAATAAGCACAAATGGAATTGCGCTATTCAATTAAAGTAAGACATGTCTTACTTTAGTCACAAGAAATCTGACTTTTGGCTCCACTTCAAACAATATTGGCAAATAATATGTACAAAAACATTAATTGTCCTTTTGTTGGCAGCTGGCTGTGTGCAGAGAGAAAAGGATAAAGAGAAAGGGAGCATCAGAAAGTAAGTGGCCCTCACTCATTTTTAGTTCTAATGCCATCTGTGATTAGTATACAATACCCAGATAATTGTTTCTTGAATCTCTGGAATAAGAGAAAGGATTATAACAACTTTCCCCCATCATGATGCCCTCAAAAGAATTTTGCTACAATTTCATGTTGGATGAATTGATAAGAATTGTAATTTCACACTAAAGGAGAATATTTGTAGCTCCGGGTTGAAATGTGGGTTCCTTGGTACTGTCTCAGCTTGGTTGTTTTCTTGCAGACGTTTCCTTACCCAACTAGGTAGCATCATCAGGGCTAGACTAGACTAGCACAGATGATATTACCTAGTTTGGGTAATGAAATGTCTGCAAGAAAACAACCAAACTCAGAGAGCACCAAAGACCCCTAAATTAATACTTCTGGGGAATCCAGGTTGGGGAAGGTGGTTTATAAAAACTGGTCTGTATTCTTACCTGCCATCCCGGTCCCAGTCATAGACGTCGATTTTCACGGTCCTAGAACAGAGGTAACAAGTAACAAGAGAAGGTGAGTTCCCAAAGGAGGGTTTCAGCTTAGGAAAGCAAGAGACCAAATGAAAAAGGGGATAGGGCATATGCTATAGAGCAGGGGTCCCCAGGAGAATTCTGGGAGTTGAAATCCACAAGTCTTAAAGTTGCCAAGTTTGGAGACCTCTGCTATAGAGTTTATGTCCATATTCGTTAAATTCCTTTAAGTGCCAGTCCATAATATATAGAACTTTCTTTTCACTCCTGAAAAATATGCCAGGAAATATATATCTTCCTGATACCATTAAAAATGTATGTATGTTCCATCTATATGGATAATTCTCGACTAGCAATAGTTTGTTTAGTGATGGTTCAAAATTACAATGGCACGGAAAAAAAGGACTTATTTAGGACCATTTTTCACACTTACAATTGCTGCAGCGCCCCCAAGGTTCACTTAACAACTTTGACAAGAAAATGATAAAGGTCATAGAATAGGACAAAACTCACTGAACATGTGTTTTGCTTTCGCAACAGAAATTTTGGCCTCCATTGTGGTCGTAAGTCAAGGACTACTGAAAAAATGCCCAGAGACCACCCCCCCCATGAGGGGTTAAGAAGTTTGATATTTAAATAAATGTAAATAAACAAACAAACAAACAAACAAAATCTTCTAGAATCTGGATCATTCCTTCACTCCTGGGAAATAGGCCAGGGAATATCAGTTATTCCTTATGCCACTAAAAATGTATGTGTTTTTCACCTATATCAGGGGTGGGTGTTAAACTCAATTTCATTGAGGGCTGCATCAGGGCTGTGGTTGATTTTGGGGGTGGATGGGTGGGCATGGCTAGTTTGACATCACTCCCCAAGCCGCTGGCATGTTTCCTCTTTGCATTGGGTAGACTGGGCTGAATACAGGCTGCCCTGCCTGATCTTTCCTTTTTACATTGGCGAGACCAGAATGGCCCTGCAGGCTGGATCCGATCACATTGTGGCAGAGGTGGCATTCAGCAGGTTCTGACCAGTTCTGGAGAACCGGTAGCGGAAACTTTGAGTAGTTCGGAGAACCAGCAAAGACCACTTCTGACTGGCTGCACCCCCAGCTGATTGGCTGGGTCTTCTTTGGTTGCCCTGCACAGGAGAACAGAGCTGGAAAGCAGGTTAGTGGGGTGGGGAGGGAATAGGGTTTTTACAGTATCCCTCCCCTGCCACGCCCACCAAGCCACACCTACAGAGCCGGTAGTAAAATTTTTTGAATCCCACCACTGATCTTGGGCCACATCTGGCCTGCAAGCCTTGAGTTTGACACCCCTGACCTATGTAGTCCTTTATACTGGTTTTGATAGATACCTATGGGAACCTAGATACACTTTTCCCAGCTGAGGTACAGGTAGTCCTCGACACTTCATTTAGTGATGGTTTGAAATTGCAACGTCACTGAAAAAACTGACTTATACGACCATTTTTCACACTTATGACTTTTGTAGCATCCCCATGATCACCTGATCAAAATTGAGATGCTTGGCAGCTGATTCATATTTATGATGGTTGCAGTGTCCCAGGGGCTCCCCTTTTGCGACCTTCTGACAAGCAAAGTCAATGGGGAAGCCAGAGTCATTTAACAACCGTGAGACTAATTACAACTGCAGCGATTCACTTCACAAACATGGCAAAAAAAAAGTCGCAAAATGGGGCAAAACTCACTTAACAAATTTCTCACTTAACAACATAAATCTAGGGCTCATTGAGGACTACCTGTACTTCAGTGGTTTTTAACAGTTTTGAACCTTTTGACCTGGAAACAGCATAAAAAAGAGAAATTAAATTTCTCCTCCTCTAATATTTTAGGTGCTCTGTCCTTTGCCAGCTTTTAGGCCCAAAATATGAATATAAACCCTAACCTGTCATAGTCTCCATTGCACAAAGAGCGGACAGGAATAGAAAATGGTTGCCACACAGGATTCAGATTGTTCTTCACCACCTCTGTCTTGTGGCAGATGGTGAACCTGGAACCAGAGAGGAGTCATGGCAAAAGAGGGAAAGAGCAAACACGAAAGGAGGGCTAATGGGCTTTGAGGTGGTGTGGAGTAACATCATACAGCCTCCAGAGGTGTTAGATTGCAATGCAGTTGAGAATACAGTTCATCATGCTAGTTCAAGAGGATGAAAATTGTCGTCTTGAACGGGGTCCCCACACTTGGCAACTTTAAAACTTCTGGACTTCAGTTCCCAGAATTCCATAAGACAACTGGCTGAGGAATTCTGGGAATTGAAGTCCACAAGTCTTAAAGTTGCCAAGGTTGGAGGCCCCTGGCCTAGAACCTCCGCAGGCCGCCAGATTAAAGAAAGTTGATCCATCCAGAAACCAGAAGAGTTGTCCATCCGCAAGAAGAGCCCTCTGGCATAGGCTCCTTTGGGTTTCCGAAGCCACAAAGATTGGAGAGGGAATTTCAGCAGAAGCTCTTGAGCTACGGCATCTCAATTCCCCCCTTCCATCTGTGCATCCCAAACCCAGGCACTGCACACCGTGCCTGTTGGCCTTCTTCCCCAACGTCCTTTATTGGAACATCCACTCGTTGGGGAAGGATGGAGATCAGCTCGATGTGACAGAGAACAAAATGTGGAATGTGCTCTCCAACCACTTCTGAGCCAAGCTAGAAACGGACATTGAGTGCTACCGTTGCTAAGCAACCAGGATAGCCTTCTCTGGCTCTACCACTAAAGGACTGAAGCAAGGCCATGATGTAGCTGATTTTCACCGCATATGGAAAACTCTGATTCTGCCACTCTAAGCATGCTGAGGAAAAGAACTCACCAGCTGCAATCACTCGTGTCACCATCTTGCACAGCTCCAGAACACATGCACTGAAAAGCAAATCCCTTTCCTCCCTCAGCATCTCTTCCTCCATCCCAAATACAGTGGGAGGGGGGAAGGTTAAAATGGGTTGGGGGACAAAATAAAGAATTCTTCTTTGGGGGGCCATGAATATACAAGCTGATGTTTAGAAAGGACAAGAAAGAAAACTGAGATGGCATCCTATAGAGTATCAAGGAGGGGGGTAAAGGGCAAAAAATATACCTCAGCTGCTGATCAAGGAAGCCATATTAGCTGGGCTTAAGCTACCCCCTACACACGCCATTATTTTCTGCTCGTATGACAACAGGGAATAGTCATTATATTCCTTCATGCCAGGGGCATGTAAAATAAATAGTATCTTTTCTCAAAAATTAATTCTCCCATCTCAGAATAAAAAAGGTGACTGAAAACCAGGGGTGGGATTCAACTGGTGTTTTTACTGGTTCAGTGACTACGTTTTCTGCGCGCACGCATGTAAAAAACCTTAAGCTGTGCTGCCTGGACAGCTGAACAGCGCAGCACGCAGGTGCGCAGCATTTGAAAATCCTCTTTTTTCCTGCTTTTTCAATCTCAGCTGTGCTGTGCAAAGCAGCTGAGGTTGAAAAAGCAGGAAATAAAGCTCAGGTAAGAGGCCAGGTGGGTGGGTGGGCCAAACAGGAGCAAACATAGAATTGGTTCGGTGTCTGCTGCTCTTCAGAGCTACTGGTTTTAAAGAGCCGGGCAATTTTCACCCCTGGTGAAAACTGGTGTGGGTTGGGATCACACCTGAGAATCAACGTCCACTCATCTTTTTCATCTCTTTTTAACTAGCAAAAAGAATGGCTAGAGAAAAGAAGAGTAGAAAAGCAAGCCTAGTGTCTCTTGGAAGCAGGTGTGTGTGTGTGTGTGTGAAGAATTCAGGACCTAATGACACTATCAAGGCAGCTACATGCCATTAAAGTAACAGCCCAGAATTGGGCCTGGGAAGTTGGTTGCTTCGAAAGGGAGTTCTCTTGCGTACGTGCCGTCTTCATTGCTGCGGTAGAAAACAAGGAAGGGATCTGATTTGCCAAAGAAATCCTTCTTGTCCAGCTTGTTGGCACACAACTGCATGGTGATAATGTCCTGGAAGGAAAAGGCTACATCAGAAAGGGAAGCAGAGCAAGGAAGAGGTCATCAGAAATAATAAACTATGGGAGTGGAAAACTATTCATAAGAAATATAACAAGCCCACCGCTTCAAACTTTTTTTTTTTTTACCGATGGACAGTCAAAAACATAAACACAAAAGAACCATTTCTGATTTGATTCCATTTTCTAAAAAATTGTTCTCGTGGTATGATTCGTTCATGTTCTTCCCCAAGGAACATAAATAGCTTACAGATGGTTTCCAGGATCTCTGGCCTTGGCTGTTTTTAGAGTCAGTCCACGGTTTTGGGGGGGCTATTATACCTCTGAGAATCAACTTCCATTCAAAATTGCTACTGGCAAAATTCCTTAATGGCCCTTTTAAGATAAGTAGTTCAAGTAGCTGATTTTCAGTGCTGAAATTTGTCAGGAATGGATGAATTGAAAACATTCTCATCCACAGATGAGCTCTTCCATACTTTTCTGTACTTGAAGAGCATGTTCTCCATTCATCTCTCTCTCTCTCTCTCTCTCTCTCTCTCTCTCTCCCCCTTCCCCCTCTCTCTCTTTCTCCTCTCCTTCTCTTCTCTTCTTTTCTCCCCGCCCAGCATATTGAGGCAGCAGGAAGCATAGCAGAAACTGGTGCAGGGATAATATATTCCTTAACCACAATATGGCATAAAATTACACGCGTGCCATATTTGAATCTCTATCTTGAATCTATACTATAGGCTCTGATGGGCTTGCTGTCAAAAGGTGAATGTATTTGAGGCTACAGGGAATATTAAACAAAGGTTTTGTTATTCTGGGGCTGCACAAAGAAGAGGGATGTCAACGCTATTCTCCAAAACACTTTGAAGACGGTTACAAGAAGCAATGGATGGAAATTAATCCACTGAGAGAGAACTAAGGAGACTATTTTCCTGACAGTGAAAACAATTAATAGTGGAAATGATTTTGCTCAGAAGTTTTAAATGGTCGCAAAACTGGAAGTTTTTAAGAGACTGGACAAGGACCATTTATCTGAAATGGTAATATGGGCAAGGGTTCTTCAAACTTGGCAAGTTTAAGAACACTTCAACTCCCAGAATTCCTGAGCTAACATGACTGGAGGAGGAATTCTGGGAGTTGAAGTCCATAAGTCTGAAAGCTGTCAAGTTTGAAGACCCCTATATGGAGTCTCTTGTTTGAGCAGAGGGGGTTGGTCTAGAAGACCTCACCGATCCCTTCCATTATTCTGTTATTTTGCATCATGGTGCAAGTATATGGCACAATTTGTTCAACTTTAATTTAAATGCTTTAAAAATTGCTCAGCCTTATTAAGATTGCAGTGTTCCCACATGAAATCCTGAAAGATTTTGGCTAAGAATGTTGAAATGTCATGAGATTTGAAGAGAGAACACCAAAATCTGGCCATTTTAAAAATTGACCCTTTTATTTTAGATACCTAGACTATCGGATGATTGAGTTACATGAATAGTGACAGTTATGGTTGGATACTTTCCTCCACTCTTTTCTGGCAATTCACAGCATGCTATTCAAAAGTCAAGTGTGACCCTAGATTCGGCAAAGGTTGTTTGAACAACCTTTTAGAACCAATTAGAACAGATGTTCTAATTGGATATTGGTGTAAAGGAGTTCACCTTGGTTGCTCTCTAACCTGGATATTTTCATGAAGACATTAAAGACATTTCATTACTCAATACTAGATAACATCATCAGTGCTAGCAGGGATAAAGAAGGCTGTGAAAATGTTTACAGACCCCTCACATCCCGGACATAAACTGTTTCAACTCCTTCCCTCAAAACGACGCTATAAAGCACTGCACACCAGAACAACTAGACACAAAGACAGGTTTTTCCCCAAAAGCCATCATTCTGCTAAACAAATAATTCCCTCAACACTGTTCAACTATTACAAAGTCTGCACTATTGTTACTGTTAATCTTCTCATCACTCCTTATCACCCATCCCCTCCCACTTGTGACTGTATGACTGTAACTTTGTCGCTTGTATCCTTATTGACTGTTTCCTAGTATGATTTGATTGTTTGTTGTATCCTATGACTATTATTAAGTGTTGTACCTTATGATTCTTGACTCTTGATGAATGTGTCTTTTCTTTTATGTACACCAAGAGCATTTGCACCAAGACAAATTCCTTGGCCAATAAAAGAATTCTATTCTATTCTATTCTATTCTATTCTATTCTATTCTATTCTATTCTATCCTATCCTATCCTATCCTATCCTATCCCATTCTATTCTATAATGTAACCTTGTCTGGGAAATGAAACATCTGCAAGGAAGCAACCAAGCTCAGAGAGCACCAAGGACTCCTCGGTTCAAGCCTGAGCTACAAATATTCTCCTTTATTAGTAGTTCATCTTAGAGAGGCTGCCCCACTCATTTTACTCATATTCCACTATGCATGAAGTGGAGGAAGGAAAGGGGTTCCCACTTTTCCCCCCAAGATGAGAGAGAGAACAAGCCACTCACCCGACAATTGCTGAGCTCTTCGGCAGACAGCACGATGGCACCACACTTCTTTCCTGGAACTCCCCTAAATGTGATGGAGAGATGAAAACTCAAGGTTAGGGTGGGAGCGGTCCTTTCTTGCTGCTGCAAAGGAGTTGCTCGTGCTGGCAATAATGGAAGCAATATGGCAATGTAAGATAGATGTGTGGACAGGAACACAAATGAGAAAGGTGAAATGCTATCACCAATACATGTTTAGGAGGAAGTCAGCAGCCATGCACAGGCACCAGTTAAGGTTTCATAGTGAAACTATGTCTCCAAGCCTGATCCTCTCATATATGTTAAGCTTTAGCTCCAAATAATTTCATGTGCCGTGCATCTGAGGATTATTGTGGCACCCAAGAAAGATAGCAAGCCAGCTAGATACTGCAGATAGATAGATAGATAGATAGATAGATAGATAGATAGATAGATAGATAGATAGATAGATAGATAGATAGATAGATAGATAGATAGATAGATAGATAGATAGACAGGCAGATAGACAGATATATATAGAGATAGACAGATGATAGAGATAGAGATAGCTAGCTAGCTGGATAGACAGATATAGATAGATGATAGATGAGAGACAGACAGATATATAGATGATAGCCAAATATAGAAAGGCACATAGATAGAAAGATAGACAGATGATAGATAGATAGATAGATATATAGATTAACCGTAATACACATAAACGAAACTTGAGAATCATTAAAAGCAAGATTAACAGTAATGATGGGAAAAAAAACCAATTTGTGGCTTCAACTACCCAATAATTATTGTGGGCATTGCTTTATAAGAGGGGTGGGTGGGTAACCTGCAGCCTCTTTTCTGCAGCCTCCACAGGACCCTAAAATTCTGCTGCTTAGATTAGGTGGCAAACAATAGACTTCCTATCACCTTTTATTGGAAAATAAAACAAAAGAGTTATGTGAAGCCTCCATCAGGCTTCCTTCTCTGTGTAAAAACATAAGAAAAGGAAGAAAAGCCTGTGGTTATCCATCAACGTCACCATCGTCTTTTATATTCCTCATGTTCTTGTTAGAATGATGTGCTAATAACGATAACAGCCATATAGCAGCTCCCTTGCTTTATATTATGGCTATCAGAAATTACTGGGCCCTGAATCCAAAGTTAGCTGAGCGGGGAAGACTAGCAATAAACAAAAATTAAATACCTAAACTGCAAGAGGCCATTGGGTGGGATAATAATATTGAAGGGAATTGAACTCCCCTCCCCCCGTTATATTACAGCGATGTGATTCTTATTTGTCTGGCACGGATGGTTACCCTGAATAGCTTCCTTCAGCTAGAAAACATAAATGCCAACTAAACAGCATAGGAATAGATTCCCCTCAGTTGGAAGTGATGTACTGGAGATTAGAGTGAAGGAGCAATCAGGGGGCCTGCTTCCTAATTCCCACCATAGTGAGGTGTCAGGTCCCAAGAATGGCAGGTGGAATGACCTCCGTTGCTTTGATTGTTCTTCCCCTACAGACAGAATCTTGCCAGACTAAAGCAACTATTTGCAGAACTGTAGATGCACTCTGGGATGTCAGCTCTGAAGCTAGCCTGAGAAAGACCATCTTGGAGGCTTCAGTGCTGCCACAATGGTGCTGAGGGACAGGGAGGGGGGAATAGAGATAGCTGGGGTTTTATAGCCAAAACAAAATGGTTTCTCATGTGAACCAAGGACATTCCCATAGGTGGCTGAGAAGGGGAGGAGTAAAGTTTCCAAGCAACCGGACAGCACCTTGATTGGACCATGTGACTGATTGTTTGGGAAAAGAGGGAAAATGTTTACTTTTAATTAGGGGGAAACCGTGGGAACCTTTAGAGTCGGTTTTCACCAGCTTGTGCCAATATGATATATCCAATAAACTTGCTCTTTGAGGAAACCGCTTGCCTTGGAGTTCTGTTTGCTATGGGTGTATGACTTGGAACCTTGACATGGGAACTGCTACTTTCAACCTGCTTCCTGTCAGCCAAACTTTCCAAGCTTGCTGCTTCTTTGCCCTCGTGGGAATCCAGACTCCATTCCACCACACAAGGCGGCTGCTGTGCATCACAGCCATTTTAAGGGGGCAGCAGCAGACTTTGTCAGAAGGAATTAGTCTCTGACAGAAAAGCAGGTCCCCAGGACCTCCAGTTTTGTCCTTGCTGCCAGCTGGAAAACCCCAGAAGTTCCTACAAGTCCCCCCCCCCCAAAGCTGAAGGACTGAGGGCCTTCAGCCAATAATATCTGTTCTGAAACAGCTCCAAACACAATCCTTCCCACGCAGGGCTCAGAATGGCCAGACCATCCTGCTCCTTCAGTTTTGCTAATGCATCTGTATCAAAGCTGGACTATTCCTGCAAAGTCTTCCCCTCACCCCCACCCCCCCGCCCCGCACACTTGGCTGCCCTCCCACACCCGAGAGCTGAGTTCCTTTTTATTCAGGCTGCCAACTAATGAGATATTTTAATCAGAAGAGCTGAACTGATTAAGCAATTACATGGCTGTTGTTTTTAAAGTGTTTCTCTTCCTGAGATCCTCAGATCTTTGCTGTAACCTGGATGGAACAAATAAGAGCGGAGCTATTGACCTTCGGGAACTGGAAATTGCTTGTTTCTGATTTCTACAACTTGCAGATTTCCAAATCTGTCGGGGTTTTGAGGAATCTTAGCCAAACCCCAGAATTTTCAGGCAAAGTTCCAAAATCCTGGAAAGATGAAGACACTGCTTCATCTTCCTTCCTTCCTTCCTTTCTTTCTTTCCTTTCTTTCTTTCTTTCTTTCTTTCTTTCTTTCTTTCTTTCTTTCTTTCTTTCTTTCCTTCCTTCCTTCCTTCCTTCCTTCCTTCCTTCCTTTTCTCTCTCTCTCTCTCTCTTCCTTTGGAGAAAAAGGCTGTTTAACTGTATTAAATCATCAGAGACAAAAGGACATACAAACTGTTCAAATCCTAATTCAGGTCTCCTCAATTTATGACCATAAATGAAACTGGGATTATTGTTGTAAGACATGCAGTTTGTTAAGCAGGTCACCAGATGACTGACTTGATTTTACAACTTTTTATGGTGGTCATTAAGTGAACCCATTGTCCACAGTGGACTTTTTTTTTTTTTTTGCTGGAAACTGGAAATAAACCCCAGTTTCCGGCAAAAAAACCCAACACATTGTAAATCAGAGTCATGTGACTATGGGCCACTTCAAATGGCCATAAAGTGGGCCATTTATTGAGACAAAGCCCACTCATCAGAACTTTGAATCTGAATTTGGCTCCAAATTTCTGTGGTCCATCATAACTTCAACTGGTTCCATGTTGAGGATTACTTGTAGTACTATGACTTATAGAATCACAATTGGGAAGGACAGCAACCATCCAGCTCAACCCCTTGCTCAGCGGACACTGTGTCACTGAAAGATGTTATGGTGACAATATCACTAGTTGCTGCTCTAGTTTCCCAAGTGATCCTTCGTTTTCGTTGAGATTGGTTGCTTTCTTGAAGACGTTTCATTTCCCAAACTAGGTAACATCAATCAGTGCGAGTAGGGAATGGGATTTGCATTCAGTTGATATTCTAGACCTAGAGGCATACTCTATCAGTGTTAGTGGGAGTGGTCTTGGTGGTTTTTTTGGTTGACCTCTTTACTACTGGCTTGTTTGGCAGTACTTTGATAGGGGTATTGTTCACTTCTCAATTATTACTCTGATGTTAATCTTGGTGTTAATCTATGCTCATCTGGGTGTTTGATTGCTGATGGGGAGATGTTTGGTCTTTTTGCTGCCCTTTTGGCTTATTGGTTATCTCTTTTCAACAGTATGTAGATGTTATTTATGACTAAATGTCTATTGATAGCAGAGTGCCAGAACAAATCACAAGGCCAAATATTAGGTTGGTGATAATTTGTGAGACAGCGGATCAATGGCCTTATGATTTTTGTCCTCCAAAGCTCTTCTTCCCAAACTCATAATTTTAATTTTAATTTCCTGGCCCTAATGCATTCACACAGTATTGGAACAGAAATGCCTCCAGATCACCATCATCCAGGTTTCCCCAAAAAACTTGCTAGATACCCCCTTCCCATGACTTACGTCAGGTTCCGTTCCAGGCGACCTCTTTGGGAACCGATGATCTCCCCCAAGGCTACAAAGGCCTGTCCTAAGAAGTCCTGTGGATGAGACCAAGAAGGAGATGTGAATCCTGAGACATGAATTAGCAGGGGGAAAGGAGAGGAGAAGGGAGGGGGAGGGAAGGAGAGAGGAAAGGGGAGGGGGGAGCAGGAGAGAAGGGGAGCAGGAAAGGAGGGGAAGGGGAAGAGGAGGGAAAGGAGGAGAGAGGGGAGGGGAAGGGAAAGAGGAGGGGGAAGAAGGAAAGGAGGGGAGAGGAGATAGAGGAGAGGAGGGAGGGATGGGTAGAGGGAAGGGTTGGGGAGGGAAAGGAAAGGAAAGGAAAGGAAAGGAAAGGAAAGGAAAGGAAAGGAAAGGAAAGGAAAGGAAAGGAAAGGAAAGAGTAGCTTTCCACCAAGTCAAAGATTTGGTCATCCATTGTTCAGTTGAGGATGGTGATATCTCCAGCATGCTGCATTGACTGCAATATGACTGTCCTGGATGGGCTTAGGTTCTCCAAAAGCTTCAGGATGAGCAGAGACAGCACTGGCTGAAGACGTGGCGTTACCTGTCCAAACTGAGCAGACCTCCAAGATAGCAGGGAGGAGGTCATCCAATATTTAGGAAGCCAAATTAAAAGTAACACTCTGCCTCTTTCCATTTCAATGGGGGCTTGCTTGGAATGGCTTCATGTACCAGGGATCGCCAGCCTTTTGGACCTCAAGGACCACCAAACTCATAATTTTAAATCCCAGGGACCACTAACTGGTTCTGTGGGTGTGGCCTACTGTCGCCTAGACCTTTTGTGGGTGTGACTTGATGGTATGTGACTGGCTGGACATGGCTTGTTTATCTAACATTATAAATATTTATATAAATATTCGATTTTTTAAATAAAAACGAGCAACTTTTACCCAAAATCAGGCTCAAAGCAGGCAGGCATGTTGAGTAGCTCCACAAAGAATAACAGATTCACGTCAGAAAGTTCTTTCTATCTGCCGATCGCTAGCCTTCAGTGCTGCTCATATAAAATTGCTGTTGGCAAGCAAATCTCAACAAAATTTAACTCACAAACATCCATGTAGTTAAATTATTTGCGTGAATAACGTTTACTACCTCTTGTGTGAGTAAAGAATATAGGATGGCCAACGTTCATTGAGACCATCAGAAATCGAGGCCCAAACGCAGGCAGGGCAAATTGAGATTGCTGCACGCACCAGGTATGATCACGTTAGATTTCTGCATTGCCCTCAGGAATCGTAGTGAGCCGCAGCTACAGCTCGGTCCCATAAATATAATATGTTTGCTTCAGAACGCGATCCTCTGTCAATGTTGCTTGCTGGTGAGTATCCACTGGCAGCTCATTTGGCTTTGCAAGCGAGAACCCTTCAGTCCCTAAGGGAGCGTTCGCTATGGGTTCTGTGCGCTTAGCTATGAGAAGACAAGAGAATCCACATTTTTAATAGCTTCTAGCTAATGCTAAATCTCACCAGCAGCAGCAGAACAGCTGATGGTTGGAAAAAGGAAAAATAGCAATTTAGCAGGCAAGTTTGCCAGGTAAAGAGTGAGTGGGTGGGGAGAGTTCCCACAGGCCATGTGGGCAGCACAGCCTTGTGTTTCTGCGCAGCCTGGATTAATTGCTTTGGGGGGGTGCTCTGGGAGTGAGATTTCTCTGCGGCCCACCAAAATTTTCTCACGGCCCACCAGTGGGCCACGGCCATGGCCCACTGGTTGACAACCTCTGTCATGTACTATTTGTCCGAATTCAGACTACATGTGCAAGCCTGCCGTATTCTGGGTTAGTGCAGCACATTAAGTCGCAAGAAAAATCCAAACCCCAGTTCCATGTGGACCAAGCCTATCATGCATCTATCAGGATTTGACCTGGCTAAATGGGCTGTGAAAATCTAACCTTTGAACAGACCCCACACCCCCTTAGAATGGTTTAGTCTTCTCCCCTTTGCTCTACAGTTGGGTATGGTCCAACCAGTGAGCGCCACTTGATCCCTAGAGGACTAGACACAACTTACCTTCTATAGGTCGGGTTGGATAAAGCAGCATGTAAAAAAAAAGGACAGTGGAGTTAGTGGCTTCTCATCCCACCTCAGCTGAGAAAGCTCTCTTCTGGTTTAACGGGTCAGTATAATGTCCTACAGCAGAGCAAAGATCCATCAATGGTGTTGATTATTTATCTAGATATGTGACGATGCACAAAGGAAGAGGGCCCTTCCCCATGGGCTTAGGTCTAAAGGGAAACAACAGAGGGGAGGGAGAGGCAGGAGGTCAAGAGGAGGAAAATGTGAGATTCATTCATTCATTCCATTCACTTTAGGTAAGTTATAGCTTGGAATTCATTCATTCTCAGTTAAGCTATAGCTTGATACTAAGAATACGAATTTTCTTAGAAAAAAGAGAATAGTGCAAGATTTGAGGGTCATGAAAAAAGTGGCTTTAAGAAACTGTCAGTGGAGACAGCCGTAAGAAGTAACTGGAAAAGGATGGAGTTTAGAAAGAGAAGCTGAAATGTACTATGTGCAATCCTGTCCTTTTAATTTGCAACTCCCAAGCCTGGGGTTAAGGTTCTCATGCTTGCCCAGTTGTGAGATTAAAAATATAAATTCAAAAATTAATTTCACTACTACAACTACTGGCTTGATTCTTCTCCATGTATTTTTTGTATTTCTTTGTCCTTTATCAATGCAGGTTCTGAATCTTCTGGAGAAGTGGCAGAAGGGGCCTGGCATTACCAGAAAGGGCATGGCCAAAAACTGATGGCACAGTTTTTCATTTATATTTCATATTAGAAATAGTTCATTTAGAAATAGTAAGGGTAGGCACAGGAGCAGAAGGGATGTGGAAGAAGAACTGCTCCATGTTTAATCCCAGGTATGAAGAACTGCGTGTTTATCCTTAAAACCACACCCAACTCTTTTTTAAAAAGGCCAATCAGAATGTACATTGTTGAAATTTGACATCAAAATGACTGAACTTTCTTGGTGTTGGGAAACAGCCATCTTAGACAAGGAGGTCAAACAGGGAGCTAACCTTGAGTCTTTGTGCAGTCTCAAGAGATTTAGGACTGAGCACCCTTAAGTTACATAGAACGTATTTGTTTCTTCCCAAGGGAAGGCAAGCAGTCTGAAGGAGATTCTTGTACTATAGGTGGAGCGCAATAAAGTAGCTAACTTGTAGCTTTCATGTCTGGAATTCTTTGCTTGTGCCTACCAGTTGGTGAGTTAGAAGATGTGTTTGCATGTGTGTGTGTGTATTTGTGTGTGATAGATTTGTAATCACTGTTCTAAAAGCACATACCAGTTGTCTGTTTAATGAATATGTTTTAAAAAGACAACACAATTCTTTTCTTCCTTCCTACAACTACTGTTGACTTTCTTCCTTAATTTCCACTAATTAGTTAACATAGATCCCAACTGAAAAAAAACAAAACCCACATAGATGTACAGTACAGGAAATTCCCCCATGAACGTCCAGTTTGAAGTGTAGGACAAGCAATCATTATACTTACACTCTTGGGCAGGTTGCACATCTTGGAATCCACATTGTAACTGGAAAAATATAAGAAAAATGCATTATCCTTTGGCCTTTTTGGTGCTTCCCAAAATTTAGCTGCTGCCAGAGATAGGAGCAACAAGGTCTAGTAATCTGTATAGGAGACAATCCAAGAAAAATAAATAAAAAGAAAACAAGGAGGTGGGGAGGATGGGAGGATGGAGAAATGGAGTAGAAGCAACTCACACATCAAAACGCAGGTTCTGCTTTTCCTCAAAATAATAGTCAAGTACAAACTTGCGAACAAAATCAGGGTTCAGTGTGTTATCAATCACCTCTGTGCGGCCAAACTGGGGAGCAGAAAGGCAAGTGGTTAATAAGGAAACAGCTCTTTATCCATAACCCCCCCCCAATTGCAGGCTAGGTAAACCCCACAGTTAAGGCAATCGGCCGCCATAGTCAGAAGAGGCTGGGAAATGGAGATGGACGGCTAGATGCTGGCCTTCAACTTGCCCATCCTCTTCAGTTGCAGTGGAGCATCTTATCCCATCTCCTGTGCTCAAATAGGATTCAGTTGGCTTTCTTTTTCTCACACAAGGGGCCTTTTCTCATTTCTGGTTGCATGAAGGGTTGACCGGTTTCCTTTCCCAAGGATTAAGGCCCCAAAACATTAATCACCAGAGAAGAGAAAGAGTGAGAGGAAGAGGACATACTTCCTGGAAGGCTCTGTATAACACAGACAGGGATGATAAGGCTTTTATGAGACTGTGGCCACGTGGCCCACAGGGAGCAAGGCTATGATTTGCAGAAGTGATAGCTGCTCCTGTCCCGGGAACAGTATTTATCTGCTAGGAGCCAAGGAAATCATCTGCTAGGCAAAGCTGTTAAAAAAGAATTATCTGCTCGATGGAGAAGAAGGCACACGTTGGTCTCATCTCCCAGTTCAGCAGGCAATTTAAAATCAGCAGTTCTGTCAAACTGCTTTTGGCTGTTGTGTTTATAAGTTATATATTTTCCCACCCAGCTTTGTCAGTAGATACCTGACATTTTGTTCTTGACTTGCTCATTTAGATTGCAGGGATTGATAGGATGGAAAAATGTTCTGACACAGACTTCATGGTTTTTGTTTCTTTTTTTAAATAATGAAACCAGATCTCCAGGTTTTAATCTCAGAACCTCCTAAATATGGCGGGCAATGGGCTAGAATTGCTAGATGGGCTGGAAGGAAGATTAGTAGACTATAGAAAGGTCCTGAGTAGAGAAGTCCTGGCAAAGATCCACCCAATCAGAACTCAGGAGTGTTATCAATAAGATATGCCAGAAAGGTTTGGTCAACAACAGCTGGATAAAGCACATGCAACCATGTCAGACGGGTGCGGGGAATGCAACAGCTCACCTCTCGCCATTCTTTGTCTGCAGTTTCCTGGATGTAAACAATCACCACTGTAAAAACAAGGAGAACATCCAGTGGAAGTTGTATATGCTTCAAGCCTTGCATGACGTGGTCCCTGTTGCTACACGTTTTTAATTTTACTCATGCAAATAAACCCATTCCTTTCACATCACACTCACAATATGCACCTTTGGGTGCCTCAATACCCCACCTTCACTGATGCAGCCTGCTAGTTCTATTAAAAGTGCCATTTTGGAGAAGGGAATTTGGAGTGGAAAAAGGAGGAAGAAAAGTTTAATTTTTTTTTCCTCTCATTTTTCTGTGATTCTTTCTGTAAAACACCTCCAGTCTGTTATTTCTTTTTTCTTTTGTAATAGTCAAAACATGTGCTGTTTCTCTCCAGTGTTTAACATTAATTAAGTTCACACATAATGTTTTCCACTCTGAGTCAAGATCTCTGAAAGTTTGCATCATATAGACGGGAAAAGAGTGCTATTTAGTGGTAAACAACATGAAAAGATTCCAGACTGAGACATTTCTAAGGCTGGAGAAACCTATTTTTAAAAGCAAATGAGCTGCTGCCAGTCAGCCTAGATAGCATCGAGCCAAAAACCAATGATTTAATTCAGTAATAAGCAGTGTTAAATGTTCCCTAAGTACATGGTACTGATTGGCTAGCACTCGTGAGATTTATTTTACTTATTAGATATATCCACTACCACAATCTTATGACTCTCAGCTATTTACAAGGGGAAACATCCATAATAATGTGCAATAGATATAGTGGAATAGAAATAATAACCCCATAATTATAGAATTGGTTATAACCATCTAACAGATGTTTAAAATTATCTTAAAATGAGAGCACATAAACAGTTCTATTGTGTTATCTTAAAAAGTTAAAAGAATTACTGGAAAAGCTCGGGTTTATCTTGCTTCTGTAAGACGAAGAAGGTTGGAACAAATCTGATTTCTGGTGATAAAAGTATTTTATAACAAGGGGCCCTAATTGAGAGGCATCCTCTGGCCTTAATTCTATAATCTCTTGGTAGTGGGGGACGACCAGAAGTTTTCCCCAAATTACTCTTATTGGACAGATCCTGTTATGCTTGGTTGAAGGATTAGTCTTGCACGAATAATAGTAATAACAGAAATAGAACAGCTGTGGCAAAAGAAAGCAAACTTAATAGGTGCCTCTTATATTCTTCTATTATTTTATAATAGGTGCAGTCCCACTGATTATTAACCAGTGCAAGAATTGTTAATCAATTGTCCACAGTAACTTGCATCTTCATCACAGGGGTTTCTTAAAGAAAAGAGAAGTTTCTTAAATTAACCAGTGGAACAGCTTCAAAAGTTGTGGGTGCTTCATTATTGGAATTTTTAAAGAAGAGACTGGTTAGCCACTTGTCTGAAATGGTATAGGATCTCCTGCTTGATCAGGGGGCTGGACTAGAAGATCTTTAAAGGTCCTTCCAGCTCTATCCTGATTTAAACTTATGCTTGCTTTAGCAGAACACACATTTCAAGCCATGACATAGTCATTTCCAACTCTATTCCACTGTTGTCTGCCAAGATGTTTTATTAGGAATGTGTCTAGATACAATCCAGCAATGTGCCTCCCTGATCTTAAAGATACTAAACGTAGCCTGGATTTGTACATTATTGTGATTCATATCAAAGCAAAACTGAATATTTCATCCAATGCTTTCTTATGCGTGTCAAGAAATTTGTAACTTGACTCAGTATTTCAGCAGATCAAACCAATTATTCTTGGAAAAATAACATTTCTACTTGAAAGGGATTTCTCAGACCTACTTCCCCTAAAGCGATAGTTTTGCTTTTTCTGAAAAAAAAAATCCTGGCATCATTTCATTTCACAACTCATTTATGTTATCTCAGATTCTCCCTCCTCCGGCATTACTGTTCAGGATTCTAACAGAGAGAAAATGCATTAAACTTCCCTGACCTAAATTCACCTTTTAAAAATGGTCTGTCATAGAGTCCAGCAGAACGACAACTACGCTGATAGCTTTAATCAGCATCCCTGGGTATTACCCCCCTCCCCCCGCTCTATAAATACTAGGTCCCAATAAAGGCAATATTTGGAGTTCAGGGTTGAACTGTGGGGTCCTTGGGGCTCTTAAAGCTTGGTGGTTTTACACCCAGACATTTCATTACCATTTCATTACATCATCAGTGCTAGAAGGGAGAGGGGTTTGCTCTTTTTATATTATAGTGACTTGCCCTGTTTGGTAGGAGTGTTCTTGGTGGTTCCTTGAACAACACCCTAATCAACGAACACCCTCACCAACACTAATGGAGCAAGTCACCAGTATATAAAAATAAGAACAAACTCCACTCCTTGCAGTATGGATAATGTTACCTGGTTTGGTAATGAAACATCTGCAAGAAAACCAACAAGCTCAGAGAGCACCAAAGATCCCATATATTAGTCAAATAACAACTAAAAGTTTCACTGACAAAGATATTCCCAAGCTTTCATGGCACCAGTTGCAAGTATGCAAAACAAAAACAAAAAATACTGTGTTTCACTTGCTTGTAACTCTTTTTTGTAACTCTTCTCTAATGTGCAGAACTCTGAATAAGTCCCATGATTTCCAGGTAAGGAGGTACAAAGCTACCCTTAATATTTAACTTCCTACACAAGTGTGTGTGTGTGTGTGTGTGTGTGTATGGTGTCAAATTCAAGGCCCGAGGGCTGGATGCATCATGTGCTGGCCACGCCCACCCCTGGTTTAGCGAAGGGGGAAAGTTTTGATAAGACAGGGGTGGGATTCTACCAGTTCGCACCTATTTGCCAGAACTGGTTGTTAACATTGTAAGCAGTCTGGAGAACCGGTTGTTAGAAGAAATTACTGGCCTAATCCTGTAAGGAAGGCAGGAAGGAAACATTCTGGTANCAGAAACTGCCTCTCCGTTAACCCTTATTACATTCTTGGCAGGACTAGACTTCCTGTCTCAGGAACTTCTCTGGAGGCTTTTTTCCCCTCCTTTGCTGGTATTTTGCTTGTGTAGAGTGACCATTCACTGAAAAAGTGACTTATGACCATTTTTCACACTTACGACTGTTGCATCATCCCCACAGTCATGAGAGGCCAGGCGAGGAGATACATGTCACGATGTGAATGATATTGAGTTGGCCATGCCCAGCCAGTCACATGACCACCAAGCCATGCCCACCAACCAAGCCACGCCCACAGAACCAGTTGTTAAAAAATTTGAATCCCACCCCTATCGATAGGTCATGTAACAATGACATGAATTTGACACCCCTGTCCTACACCATTACAAAACAATGTGTAAAGTGTCTTAACACACACAAAAAAAACAAATGCAATCCAATAACTGAAAATTAAAATATGGATGAAAACACAGCAAAAAGACCCTTTACAAGGAACATTAACCATATGTGAATTTAAAAAAAATGAGTGAAGCTGTTTCTTGCACACATTTTCTTGCCTCAGGGAGTTTTACAGCACAGTTGAGCCCTTTTGTAAAATATGAAAAGGCTGGGAGATTTGGTGATAAGATGGGAGACAGCAAATGTACTATTCTTGGCAAAATGTCTGTGGAAATTCTCAGTCATCATGCTTTTTCAAAAGGCAACTGGGAAGAAGAAGGAGAAGGAGAAGAAGGGGAAGGGGAAGAGGAAGAAGAGGAGGAGGAGGAAGTAGTTGTCGTAGTAGTAGTTTTGCTTCTCATCCAAGAAGCTGGTTCTGGCATATCTCTCTGGGTGTAGCAGTAAACTTGTTTGGAACAGATTTGACTATATTATAGTCTGAGAAGGGGGGGAAATCAAGTCTCCATCTTTGCTGTGCTCCCTAGGACCTTCCACAATGCCCTGCAATTAAGTTAACAGACCTCTCTGGACCCCAATGGGCAATTGGAAGAAGCCAAAAATGTGGCCAATAGTAACTTGTGTGGGTGAGCTGAGGGGATTCTCTTCACTTGTCGGAAAGAAAACATCCCTAAAGGCAGATGATTTGGTCAGATAGCAGGAACTGTCCATAGGTATATGTAGTCTAATGAAGAGAAGGACTAGGGGTGATACGACCTCAGTCTTCTAGTCTTTTTTTTTTTTTTATCTTTTTTTTTTTAATTTTATTTGGGTTTTCACAAAAAAACAAAATACAAAATAAAAACATCTTTTTTGAAAATAGCATGTCCCAGGTTATCACTTCTTCATACAGACACAAAACTCAATTTCATGCTCATTTTTATATTCTATCCATATCTTATACCTTTTTATATTTCTACATAATTTTTCCCCTGTTTTAATTTTCTCAATTTTGTTTTGATTATCTCATCTCAATTCAAATCATTATATTTATACTTTTGTCTGTCATGTACAATTTGATATTATCTTTTCTTATTAAACAAATTTTCCAATTAGAGTATGACACCTTTATATCCTTTAATTTTGTCCATTCAAACTCTTATTTAAGCTTCAATATATAATGCTTTGAAATTATAGTATTCAATATAATACATAACTTTCCAGTCAGATTCTGCTTGTACATTCTTAAAATAGACACTATATGCTTAAAAAGAAAAAAATTATATACATATGTAAATAAAAACACACATTCCATTCCATTCAATTCTATCATTGATATGCATTAAAATCTTAATATCTTTAACATTTCTTTTCAATTGAATATCATACTTCTTGGGAACACTTATAAACTTTCCATGATTAATTCTTTTTTCCCCATATTTCTTACTTATATTTATAAATCATTACTAATAATTAAAAATGTTCCCTTTTAATTCTCTCAATCATTTTAATTCATTTATTTATTAACAAACATCCCACTACATTACAATAAATATTTTATCCATCATCATATTTTCTAAAATTATTTCTATTGTAATATAACAATGCTATCTTATGTACCATAACAGAATCCCTTTTACAATTAAATTTTCACCCATTGTGTCCAAACAAACTTATGGTTACAATCCTTATATCTTTTCCCTGTATCTCCATTTCTTTTCTGTCTTTTACAACTTTTTTTCCTTGCTTTCTTCCCCTCTTTCTTCTCCCTCCCCTTTTTCCCCGTCGTCTCTCTACTTCTAACTCTCTCATCTGTAATCCCCTCTTCTATTGCTTTCTAATATTATACTTATCTTTTAAATTGTCCTTCTTTTTGATTGTTTTTTCTTGTCTTAAACCTTTCACTCTCTTTCCCTCCTTTTCTTTTTCCCCCCCACTTAAAATTATTTGATCATTAAGGATGGCATCTTCTTTGTCCCTGTCTCTTGTTCTGCAAGCATTTCTTGTTGTTTCTCATAGTTCCAGATCTCCATTTCTAAAAATTGAAAAAAAAAGAACAAAAAAATTGAAAAGAACTTCTCCCTCTTATGCATCTTCTTTCCATTTTTTAAGTTCCGTTTTCAGTTCTTCAAAGAGTATTACCATTTTAAAAACTTTTAAACAACCACCCAGTTAGTTTTAGTCAGTCTAGTTGCAAAAACCAAAAAATCACCAAATAATCCAATAGTCCAAGGCTGTTACTACTTGCTTCTTTTTTCCACTTTATCTTCCTGGGGTTCTATTATTTTGTTACCAAGTTTCCATTTAAAATGTATCTTTGAAGAATCTTATCAAAATTTCACTTTTTAATTACAGTTCCATTCCTTAATTCCAGGCAGTCTTCTCCATTTTTCCAAATCCTGCCCTTGTATTCTTTTTTTCTCCTTTCCAGCTTTTAAAAAACTTTTAAATGTCCAGAAATCTTTATTATCCTTTGACTTTTTATTTCCAGCTTAGATGCCTATTAATGTCAAAGTGGATTTTTTTCCAATTTCTTGCTAAGTCTCTCAGCTGTCAATATAAGGAAGGAAGAAAAAAAAAAACTAATCCTTTCCCTTTTCTCTCTCTCTTCGCAGCTTCAAAATCTTTGTTGGGAACAATGTTATTAAGTTTAAATTCCAGGGTACCTTATTTGTTGCTTTTGCTGTTTGACCCGGTCAACCAAAACTTTCTCCTCTTATCTTCCTCCTGCACATTCTTTCCTGGTCGAGTTCTTCTTTGGTGGTGGCCATTTCTGACCACCACTGCAACTGCCTTCGGGAAAGGGAGTAATGGCCAGCTGGGGAGGAGAGATGCGGCTGGCAGTCTCCCCCCTCTTCACCACCTCTGCGGGGTGGCTTAGCCCCGAAACCAGCTGGCTCGGGGCGCTCCAGCAGTGAGCATGGATTGAAGCCTCAGAGAGACGAGGTTTCAGTCTGTCGTCGAAGAAGGTCAAAACCGGAAGTCCCCTCAGTCTTCTAGTCTTTGAGGATCTGTCACAGAGAAGAGAAGATCAACTTCTCTAGAGCTTTGCTGGCCGAGGAATTTTGGGAGTTGAAGTCCACAAGTCTTAAAATTGCCAAGGTTGGAAACCCCTGCTCTAGAGCACTGAGGGCAGGTCAAGAAGGAATGGGTGGAAGATCATTAAAGAGAAATTGAACCTGGAATTGAGCAGGAATTTCCTGACAGTGAGAACAATTAATCAGTGGAACAACTTGCCTCTTGAAGTTGTAGGTGCTCCATCACTGGAGGTTTTTAAGAAGAGATTGGACAGTCATTTGAAATAAACGATATAGGATCTCCTGCTTGAGTAGGGAGTTGGATTAGAAGGCCTCCAAGGTCTCTTCCAACTTTGGTATTCTATGGTCTATGTTTTAACAGCATATAATATGGAAGAGATCCAGGACTTCACCACATTTTCCTATCCCAGAGTAAATCAGGAGTCAAAGCGATGCAGCAGAGACTCATGATCCTCAATGCAATGGGAAGAGAAGAGGCTAAAGGCGTGTGTAATCCAACGATGGTGCTCACATTTGAACTAGTCCTTCATTTTAATGGGGCTTTTCACCCTGATGATAGCAACTTTCCTCCATGCATGGAGCATGTTTCAATTTTTTTTTGTTAAGGTGGCTACCAACAAACCTGAAAGAACAGCTTTTGGAAAGAAGGGAAGACTTCAAAGCTAGAGTAAGATCCTCCACCCTAGAACAGCCTCTTTCAGCTGGGCATCCTTCAGAGGAGATGGCATGCACCTTGGTCATTATAGCCTCACACATCTGAAAGGTTCTTTGTGGGGAAAAGTTGCTTCATGATCATGAAGGACTCTTCTGTGCCCTTTCACATTGCCCTGATTTGGAATCTATGTTGTAACTTTAGTATCAACTTGTAAAGCATTCCTATGCCTCTTTTAGAGTTGCCATAAATAAGGGAGGGGAGGAAATCTGAAGGTGCAGGGTGGCAGTTTAAAACCAGAAGTACATTCTACGCTTATTTTACAAAGATTGTAAGCTACCAGATCTTCTGTCCATGAAAATCCTTAATTGGAGAATGTGATTGATGACACCCAGCCTGTGAATGTGTTTTATTGGAGAATCTGATTTATTATACACTTAGGGGGAGAGGGGAAAGAGGGTCACAGTTGACTGTAAATTTTGTATGCCAGAGTTGCACAGTTGCAACATGCTGGACATGTTGCTCCTAATAAATCTTCTGGATTCTTTTGAAGCTTGGCTCGAGGGTCATGCTTTAATGAGGGCAATCCCCAGAAAACTGACATTTTGCTTTCCATGACCCTGGTGATCTTCATCCAATTTGAGTTCCATCTCAACTGGTCTTCCAAGGAAATGCTGCAGATACACTTTTTCAGAGTCATACAGCCTTTGTGTTTGATCTCCAAAATGTGCCCAGCTGCCACCTGCAACATCTTAAACAGCAGCAGCTTTTACAAGAGGAAGCTATTGAACTGTTGCAAGAAATTTGCTACCTGCTGTTAAGCAGGTACAGAATTGATAGTTCTGCATTCGTGGGAGTTCCTGTAAAAGTTTATGAACAAGACCTTGAGAGATTGGGTGAAGAGATGCTGCCTAGGGAACGGTCAGATAAGAGCGGGCATAGTCTGCAACTTCATAAAAGATGGGAAAAGAAGCTCAAACAGAGACACCACCTAGTTTCTCAGGCTGTAAAAGAGGGTGGCGAGAAGTTTCTACTTGTTCAGTTAAGGTAGGCTTAAAGTAGAATAGAATTAGCTAGCCTGATCATTTTTCCTGTCTGGTCTATCTGAGAAGATTGACAATTCCTGCCTCCATATTCCCTCTTTCCTCTCCTGGAGCCAAGGTAATCTCCTTAGTCCCACGCAATTGCCATTTGTACTTTTCTTACTGAAAAATCGAGCAGGAAAGTGAGAACCTGGAGATGGGAATGGGATGGCATGGCTCACTGACTGGAGTGCTCTTTTCCCCCAAAATCCAATCTGGAGGCAGCGCTGATTCATTCAGAAGGACAGTTGACGTGTAGAGGATGCCAAGGATTCGAAGAGAACAAACAAGATGTGAGAATAATTGCATCCTTATGAGACAAAGCTCACCCTTGTTGGATGTAACATCTGTTCACATGAATGCTGTTGGTAAATAAATAAAAAATAATAATAACTTGCTCCTAGAGCTGCCACCTCTATCATTTGACTCCAAGGTTTTTGAGGAACTGATTTAAAAAAAAATTGAGGGGATATTTGAAGGGTTGTCACAAAGATTAGTTGTGGGGGACAAATTATTTTCCAAAGCAATGCAAGCAATAATGGATGGAAACTAGGAGAGAAGCAACCTAGAACTAAGGACAAATTATGTAATGATGACAATAATCAACCAGTGGAATGTCTTGCCTTCAAAAGATGAGGGTGCGCCATCACTGGAGGCTTTCAAGAAGAGACTGGACAGCCATTTGGCTGAAATAATATAGTCTAGAGTCTCCTGCTCAAGCAGGAGGCTGGACTAGATGACCTCAAAATCTCCTTCCAATACTGTTATTCTCCATATGTTCTGTAAGATGGATGAGTCAATGGAGTCTCATATTCAGTCAAGCTTAAAAATGTTAATTCTGAATACAATTTCCACTGGCATCATCATATTTATTTAACGACCCCATAATCCCTTGTGGGGTGGAGTCTGGGCAATTGAATGGAGTGTTTTAATGGCCAGATGCCTTTCCTGTTGCCCATGCGGAGTTTTGTTCAGCAGATATATTCTCAGCGTGCCCAGAGAGAGAAATATCTGCTTCTACCTAGGATCGAACTCACAACCTCCTGATTATGAGGCGAGAGCTCCACCTCTAGACCACTTGCACTATTCCACTGGCATGCCAACAATGCACTCATAAATTTCTCCAAACTTTCCACCTTCAGGGGATTCATTCCAAAATCATCTCTCGGAGGCTCTAGGTCTAGGACAGGGGCCTTCAAACCTGACCGCTTTGAGACTTGTGGACTTCAACTCCCAGAATTCCTCCTCCAGTCATGTTAGCTAAGGAATTCTGGGAGTTGAAGTCCACAAGTCTTAANCTCCTCCAGTCATGTTAGCTAAGGAATTCTGGGAGTTGAAGTCCACAAGTCTTAAACTTGCCAAGTTTGAAGACCCTGGGTCTAGGATATAAATTCATTGCCCTGGGGCACCGTGATTGCCCCATAACAATGATGGCACTGTTAGTTGCTTTGCCATTTGTAGGAAGGCATTTTCAGCTAACTCCTCTATTCAGATCATTTGAATTACCTTCATTTTCTAAAAGTGATTGCCTTTGTCAAGCACCTGCCTGGCCATTTTTCTGCTTCTCTTGCTAGCAATCACCTGCCATTGTGCAGCTCTTTATTTCTTGCTTCCTGAACATATATTTTTAATGAAAAGAAAAATGACGGGCAAAGACAGGAAGATTGCTGACTGCGGACTTAGTTGCCTGGGTAAAGGTGAAAAGTCCTTGGAGCGGGATTTGGTTTATAGTAACTTAAAGCTTTGGCAATGAGCTTCTGTAAAACTTCCAAATTAAACTAAATTTGGTACTAAAATGTCCATAGGGTGGTAACAATCTACAAGTCAAGGTCAGCTAGATGGGCAGTAATGCTTGGACCCCTCAAAAATCCATGAATAAACAGGTGGAATCCAATAAAATATTTTCACAAAGTATCTCTCGACAGTCTTGTGCACTACAGGTGAGGCTGTAAGTTTGAAATGCTCAGAGTCACCTTGGGCCGTGAGATACCCAGAAGAATGTTTGTCAAACTGAACTGAACCTTATATAGGCAGCCAACACGCTTTTGCGAATATGCAGTATTGTCTAATGTCCATTTATGTCCCATGTAGCATGGCAGTAGTATTGTTATTCGAATTCTTTTTTTTTTTTACTACTCTCTCTTATTGGTATTATTGTGATGATGATGATTAGTATTCTGATGCTTTGCATGTACACTGAGAGCTTCTACTCTGGAGACCAATTCCTTGTGTGTCTAATCAAACTTGGCCAAGTAAAGAATTCTATTCTATTCTATTCTATTCTATTCTATTCTATTCTATTCTATTCTATTCTTTCCCTATTCTAGTCCTATTTTATTCTATTCTAATTTTATTCTACTCTACTCTACTCTACTTTACTCTACTCTACTCTAGACAGCCATTGTGAGCACATCCACCACATCTTTCAAGACTCAAAGTATTGTCTATTCCTAACTGACTGACAGCAGCTCTTCTGGGTTTCCAGTAATTATGCATTTGGAACATTGAATTTAGGATCTTTTGTATGCAAAGCATATGCTCTGATATTGAGTCACAACAACACTATAATCCCCATTCATTTATTCATTCATTCAGCCATTTATTCCCTTTCAGACATACAATCTGCCCTCTCAATATTCACTATGATTTATTCCCTGCCAAAGATCTGCCAACAGCTTTGCTTTCTTTCTAACCCTGTGATTATACATTTAATTTAGCTTGTAATTTTCTTCCTCCCTTGGCACAACATATATCATCATACGTCTGCAGGATTTGAAAAGAGATGATGACCAGAGACGATCAGTCTGATAAACAACCCTCCAAGTAGACAGTCAAAATAAACGGCTAAAATTCAGCGAATGTGTCACCTTCGGCTGCCTGTGATGGGACTGAAATGCTCCCAATATTCTACCAATTGTGTAGGGGAGGGGTGTCAAACTCAAGGCCCAGGGGCCAGATCCAGCCTCTGGGTGCTTAAATCTGGCCCCCAGGACTGCCCTGGAAGCAGCAAAGGACCGGCCCGCAGAGCCTCTGCCAGTGAAAACAGGCTCCCGAGCTCCGTTTTTGACTGTTACAGCCTCCTGCTTCTGTCAGCAAAAACAGATGTTGGGAGGGCCACGCGCCGTCGCAGCCAGAAACGGAGTTTGGGAGCCCGTTTTAACGGGCAAAGCACTCAGGCCACCAAAGGCGCCCCTGACATGAGTGAAGCCGAACTGGTCACACCCATTCCAGCCACACCCGCCGTGTCCCCCTGAGATGAAACACAAATCTGATGCGGCCCTGAATGAAATCAAATTTTGACACTCCTGAGGTAACTTGGTGAATTTCAAACTCTTGACAGAACAACCCCCCCCCCCAAGGTCAGTTTTCTTCAGCCAGGAGTCTTCTGAGAGCATTGAATTCCAATTACCCCAAATGATGGGAGTTGGAATCCCAACATATCTCAAGGGCATTGGTTTTGGGAAGGCTGTCTTGGAAATGTAGGGAGCCACAAAAAAGGATCTTGGGGAAACTTTGCAGAGATGGTTACAAGAAACATGTTTTAAGCTCAGAAAACAAAGAAAACATTGGGAAGAAATTCACATTAGCTCCACCTAACAGCCAGGGGTATGTAGGTAGTCCTTGACTTACAACCATTGATTTAATGACTGTTCAAAGTTACAAGAGCACTGAAAAAAGTGACTTAGTGACTGTTTTTTATACTTATGACTGTTGAGAATCGCCATGGTCAGGTGATCAAAATTCAGACACTTGCCAACTGACTCATACTTATGACAGTTGCAGTGTCTTAGGCTCATGTGATCACCTTTTGCAACTTCCTGGAAAGCAAAGTCAAGTCACTTAACAATCGTATTACAACTGCAGTGATTTGTTTAACAACGGTGGCAAGAAAGGTCGTAAAATGAGGCAAAATTCTCTTAACAACTATCTCACTAAGCAACAGAGATTTTGGGCTCAATTGTGGTCATAAGTCAAGGACTACCTGCAATAGGGAGGGAAGGGAGAATGTAGACAGACTGTTATTGTGGCTTATGTCAGTAAAATATAGTCCCAGTTTAACTCAGGGAGTCCATTTTCTGGCCTATCTCAAAGGGCTGATAGGAATCAATATGGCTGAACTCTATTCTCGTCTCTTAATGGTAGCTGGACAATGTCAAGGCTCTGTCAAAGGATTGCCAGCCTTTGATTCTTGGGTGGATGGGGTTCCCACGATATATCCACCATTTTGTGCCAATGCCACTATTGTTCCTAAATTTACCATCTCAGAGCCTACTTACCAGGATCAGACTTGGAGAAAGTATCCATATCCAACAGATTCCTGGGAAGGTGGAGGTGCCAAAGAGTAGAAAGAAAGAAAGCAGAGATTACTAGTGTGCAAATAACAGAAAGGATATGTGTGTAAGAAGCACAGGATTTGCTTGCTTCCAATCAATTTCCCTATAGTAAAACCGCCCTAATCCTTCTGAGTTACTTCTGTTCTCTGGCCAAACATTCCTTCTGTTAGGATTATAACACGTCTAGATTAAGAGGCCATTAAAGGAGTAATCAAATCTACAGCTGGTGGCAGCCTCCTACTGGAGAAAAGGGAACAGAGCCAATCCACCATGTTGGAGCTTTTAATCTGCCAGCAATGTAAGTGCTGGTGAAACTTTCACATCTATTCTGGGTTACCACTTAGTGGCAGCTTCCACCTGATGTTTGTTTCTAGGCCTGGGCTCCGCAAACAAAGCTCTATTTATTTTGAAGATCATTTCTACCTTCCCTGCCCTGACCATAAGACAGCAATTTTGCTCTAGTAGTTAAAGCACCAGGCTAGAAACCGGGTGAGTGTGAGTTCTAGTCCTGACTTAGGAATGAAAACTGGCTGGGTGACCTTAGGCCAGTCATTCTCTCGTAGCCCAACTCACTTCATAGGGTTGTTGTTGTGGGGAAAATAGGAGGAGGGAGAAATATTAGATATTTTTGCCGTCTTGAATTGTTTAACAAAAATAATAAAGACTGGATATAAATAAAATAATGAGTAACTAGGAACTTCTTTCTTTTTTTCAATGCAAGTGGCAACACAAACGGAGAAGCCCAATAAGTAGACCTTTATTTATTGCCGCTTAGAACGAGAGGTCCAACAAAAAGCAAGATTTTATTTTCATGTACAAGTTGCTAGGCCTCATGATATCTAGGCCAAGAGTGTAAGAATATTTGTTCTTTTTTAAACCATTAACTGGAGCTCCCCCAGTCGGAGCCTAATGCAAAAGAGGTGTGTGTGTATGTGTGTATGTGTGTGTGTAATTAAGTTGAGCTCAGGAATTTGCTTTGACCATCAGCACTAAAATGTGGCTCATGTTCCTTGCACGCGCGCACACACACACACAAATCTATATCTGGTTACCCCCAAGCTTCTTTTTAAAAAATTAGTAATGTAATCTAGATTCTAGAACATTAAAAATCTTACCTGTCATTTCTCCATTTCTGATTTGAAAAAAATAAATAAATCAGCAGCTCTTGCTATACACAGTGCAACAAATAAGAGATGCTGTTCAGATAGTGGTTCAGGGCCTGGAGGCTGGAACGGCCTGGATGGGGATTTCAAGCCTAGCAAGACGGAGTGGTTATGGCCTTGGCCTTTCAGAGTCAGGAGAAAGGACACCTTGGGACTCGGGATAAAGTAACATTTCTCCAAACAGACCTTGTACCTAATTTAGGGATTCTTCTTATCTTGTAGCTAATGCGGTGAAACCATAAGTAGTATTCAGCAGGTTCTGACCAGTTCTGGAGAACCGGTAGTGGAAATTTTGTGTAGTTTGGAGAACCAGCAAATACCACCTCTAACTAGCCCCTCTTCCTCCTCCGCCTTCTGAGTCCCAGCTGATCAGCTGGGTCTTCTTTTGTTGCCGTGCACAGGAGAATGGAGCTGGAAAGCAGGTTAGTGGGGTGGGGAGGGAATGGAGATTTTGCAGTATGTTTCCTCTGCCACGCCCACCAAGCCACACCCACCAAACCATGCCACACCCACCAAGCCACACCACACCCAACAAGCCACATCCACAGAACTGGTAGTAAAAAAATTGAATACCACGACTGGGTGGAACCACTGGCTGAAGAAGCGGAAGCCCCAACGGGGGTGAGGAGGGTTAAACTATAGTCCAGCTTGTAAATGAAGGTTCAATCATCCAGGCCAAAAGTATCTTTAAAAAATGGTTAAATCATGGCAACTGTCTTAAAGTTTATTAAAACCGAGATGTTTTGTCACTCTGAAGAAGTTACTTGGATGAGTCACGAAATGTCTCATTCAAGTAATTTCTTCAGTCAAAATAAACATGTGGGAAGGCAGAGAGTCGATGGAAAGAACCAATTCTTTCCATATACAGACTGAAGGGGGTTTCTTCCCAAAATGAAAAGCCAACATGTACATGAAAGTTCAGTCCTCCAGGCCAAAAATATCTAAGAAGGTTACACAATGGCAATTGTGGACCAAAAGGTTTATTAAACCTGAGACATTTCATTGCTCTGAAGCAGTTACTTGGCTGAGTAACAAAATGTCTCAGTGTTAATAAACTTTGGTCCACGGTTGCCTTCGTTTCATCTTTTTAGATATATTCCAGCTTTAACCTTTTTAGATATATTCCAGCTTAGAATCTGTTCTGGGGAGGAAAAATTTCAGGTCAAACCCTTAGTTCTAAACCATTTCCTAAAAGAAGGCAGACAGTCTGGTAAGATTCTTGTAAACTGGTGACCAACAAGAAAGAAACCTCTCTGACCCAGTCTCAGAGCTGTTCTGCTAGCTTGCGTCTGATTCTCCTGCTGGAAGAGGAGCTGGCAGCTGTGACAACCAGGGAGGTCTTTCCTCTGTTCCATCTGGTGCACCACATGTGCCCATTCCTGAATCAAGAGAGCTTGCTTGCAGTCACTCATGCCTTGGTTACTTCCTGATTGGACTACTGCAATGTGCTCTACAGGGGACTGCCCTTGAAGACCGTCCGCAAGCTGCAACTGCTCCAGAATTGAATGGCATGCACATCTTTTGAGTGCTCTGTGTTTACCTGGGATACAATACTAGCCCCCAGTTGGTTTCTAGATGTGCTGGCCCCGAAATGGTTTCTAGTAATTCAAACAGGGGTGGGCTGCTGGGGGTTTGCAGGGGAGAACCCCAAGCTAAGATTCTGTGCAATTCAGAGAACCCCCAAATTCCACTCCTGGCTGGCCCCTCCCACTCCTTCCCTCCCAGGAGTCCCCACATGGCCTGTTTTGGATGCAGGTAAGTGCAGGGTGTACGCAGAGACTTGGGGAGGGTGAAAAATGGGCCTCCCGGAAGTTCAGGAAGGCTGGAAATGGGCCCGTTTCCGGCTTCCAGAGACCCTCTGGAGCCCGGGGAGACTGTTTTCACCCTCCTCCAGACAGGGAAAACCTCTGGAGCCCAGGGAGGGCAAAAAAGCTCCCCTGCCATGGTGCAGGAGGCTGACTTGGCCATGCCCACTATGGCCACGTCCACGCAGCAACCGGGCAGAGAACCCATTGTGAAAATTTTTGAAGCCTTGAATTCAAGGTGCTAGTTATCCATGATTGAAACCTGACATAGTAAAGGTTGTTTTGTAAGACTGGGTCTCCCTGAAGATACCTGCTCACTCCACTAGGTCAGATAGGGTGGGTGCACTCCAGGATCCTTCCCTCAAATGGAGAATGGACTTTGGAGGTATGCCTTCTCAGTGATTGCTCCAGTCTTTTGAAACAGCCTCCTCCAGGTTAATTCAGCAACTGCATTAATCATGTAAGAAGCTAAACATATTACGAACTCAGAATGTAAAATAAACTTAAATGCTTCTTTGCATTTAATGTGCAAATTATGTAAAAAAAGACCCCAAAGTAACAAACAAGGATTGGGGAGGAATCACAATGACGGGAGAACTGTTCAAAGTCAGGGAAGGGTTACCCTGTGGTAAGATGGGCAGGCAATAAATTTAATAATAAATAAACAAAAATAAAAAGGGAAAGGTGAATTTCATCATTTCTTCCCCAAGCTATTTTCCTGAGGGGCAAAAGAGCTCTGGTCTTAGTTTCTGTGCTGGGAGTTCCTTTCCCCTAAATTACAACATTCAGAGGACTCTTTTCTCATCTTAGGCAACATTCAGGACAGGAACTGTGGCCGATTCATTTTGATCTTCACTCCAGAGGTAGCGACTGGACTGGACTGGACCAGAGGTGGTATTCAGCAGGTTCTGACCAGTTCTGGAGAACCGATAGTGGAAATTTTGAGTAGTTCAGAGAACCGGCAAATCCTACCTCTGACTGGCCCCGCCCCCATCTATTCTCTGCCTCCCGAGTCCCAGCTGATCAGCTGGGGCTTCTTTTGTTGCCCTGCACAGGAGAACGGAGCTGGAAAGCAGGTTAGTGGGGTGGGGAGGGAATGGGGATTTTGCAGCATCCTTCCCCTGCCACGCCCCACCAAGCCACACCTACAGAACCGGTAGTAAAACTTTTTGAATCCCACCACCGCAACATTGTCACAAAGATTCATAGTTAAGGAGGATTTCTGAATTTTCCCTGCCTTCCAGCCTAATTTGTCTCTCTTCTGCTGTTAGGGCTTGTTTGTGGGTCACTGGCTGTGCTGCTACAACAGGAATCGTGGATTAACTTGTCTAAAGGACACCCATTTAGAGAAGACTAACCTAAACTTCACTAAATTTAAACATGAACTTGAATATGACTTCACGGATGGGTCTATTGTACAGAAGAGGTGACCCCAATGGGGAACAGAATTTCCGGTGCCAAGCAAGGCAGTTGTTAAGTGAGGTGCGTCTGATTTTGCAACATTTTTTTTCTTGCCATTGTTGTTGAGGAAATCACTACAATTGTTGTTCAATAAATCCAACTTTCCCTGTTGACTTTTACATGTCAGGAGCTGGCTAGGAAGGACATGATCCCAGAATGCTGCACCATCATAAATGCATTCCAATTGCCAAGCACCTGAATTTTGATGACATGATGATGGGAATGTGCGACAGTTGCAAGTTGGTGAGCCTGTTGTAAGTCACTTTTTCAGTGCCATCGAAACCTCAAACAGTTGCTAAAGGAATGGTTGCCCCAAAGATACTTTTTTTTTTCAAGAGATAACTCTACTTTCTTGGTTTCTTTCTTGAAAGGCGTTTCTCTTCTCATCCAAGAAGCTTCTTCAGTTCCAACTGGATGGTGGGGAATGGAAGGGTTCAGAATCCAGAGCTAAAGAAGCATCTTGGATGAGAAGAGAAACATTTTCAAAGAAAAACCAGGAAATCCAGTTGCCTTTTGAAAAAAAGTACCTTTGGGGAAACCATGACCTGGATGACTGAGAATCCCCATAGACATTAAACAAATGGTTGTAAATTGACTATCTGTACTATTGTACAGTAGGCCCACCTTTGGGGTCAGGTTCATCTGACTCCTTGGTAAGTTTTCTTCTCTGTTTGGCATCCTTATATCTCCTTTTGCCACTTGGTTGGTCCAAATAGCAATAGCACTTAGACCGCTTCACAGTGCTTTTACAGCCCTCTCCAAGTGATTTACAGAGTCAGCCTATGGCCCCCAAACAATCTGGATCTTCATTTTACCCACCTCAGAAGAACGGAAAGCCGAGTCAACCTTGAACTTGATGAGATTTGAACTGCCAAATTGCAGTCAGCCGGCAGTTGGCAGAAGTAGCCTGCAGTACACTCTATCCGCTGCCCCACCGTGATGCACATTCCAGGCAGTCCTTGACTTATGACCACAACTGAGCGCAACATTTATGTTGTTAGGTGAGACATTTGTTAAGTGAATTTTGCCCCATTTTTTTTCCTGCCACAGTTAAGTAAATTACTGCAGTTGTTAAATAAGTAACTCAGTTGTTCAGTGAATCTGCTTCCTCTGTTGACTTTTGCTTGTCAGAGGCTCACAAAAGGGGGATCCCATAATCTTGGGAGACTGCAACTGTCATAAATATGAACCAGTTGCACAGCATTTGATCAGCTGACCATGGGGTGCTACAACAGTCATAAGTGTAAAAAGCATAAGTCGCTTTTTTTCAGTGCCGTTGTGACTTTAAACAGTCATTAAATGAACTGCTGTAAGTCGAGGACGAGCTGCATTTTCCTGAAAGCACCCCTTTTTTCCCCCTTGAGAAACCCAGGAACCCCAAAATATTGCAGCTGAAACATACAAAATATAGTTGCGCCTGAATTGATCCCTTAGAATTCAGCCTGCAGTGGGAAGGGCAAAACAAAATGCCTTTGGGATAGTCAAGAGCAGAAGGACAAGTGCCCGTTGCCCATCCCCAGAACAGAGCTCCCAAATACAAAGCCAACTTTTACCTCCCTTGACTAATCAGATGTCCTGTGCCCTTAACTTCCCTGGCACCGTATTCTCTGCTTTATGCTTCCTCCCTGGCAAACATGCCATAGGTGACAATGACACCCTTTGGTCTTGTGGCACCAAGAGCTACACATGCTTTCTACTCCTCACCGGGACAGAGGTTCCTGCTCTTGCCCTACCAAAACGGACGATGCTTATCATTGGTGGGAACTACTCTCCCCTCCCTGGCTGAAGGCTTCTGTTCTCTATCCATTCAGATCTATTTTTAAACCCAGCCTCCAGGGGCCAGGAACGATTCACTTACAGCACTGCTGCGGTACAGGCCTTCACTCCCTGCAGCTAAGGCTCCCCCATCAGCCTTCCCAATCTTCTTATATACCCGGCTCCCTAACCATTCGGAGCCCACAAGGGCCAACAAAGGCACAACTCTCGCCCGTCTTCTCCTCAAATATGTGTCGCAACACCCCACGGTCACAACTCCCCAACGTATTATGTTATGATTACCTTTATTGTCAGAGTACAACATGTGTACAATGAGATTGGCTGAGCCTCCCTTCGTGCACCCCCTCCAACACAACTCACAGTGAGGATAGAAGTCCCTAACCCAGTCCCTTATTACACTATGCGACCTTGTTGCACTATGTGAATTCAACTGGTGAGACTTTGGGATAGTAGATCAATTTTTGCTACCCAAATAAAATGCTCTATTGAGCTACTGGGATAATTAGTCCGAGTTGGGTAGGCCGGCAAAATGAAGAAACCATAAATGCCAGAGATAATTTCCATGCTTAATTTCTAACAAATGTGCAAGCTGACATTCATAGGTTCTATTCATGGGTACTGAAACATGGATTCAAAGGCAACAGCATTTAAGTATGAATATTGGGAGGCAACAGCGTTTACACATAAAGCAAAAAAAAAAAAAGAATGAAGAGAAACACTATATTGATGTNACACATAAAGCAAAAAAAAAAAAAAGATGAAGAGAAACACTATATTGATGTTTTGAAGTTTTGACTATTGGAAATTCTATTTTTTTTTTAATTTCTGGGCTTCTCACAAAAGCTAATATATGTTTTAAAACTTTTAATCAGAAGGGGTAGAAACATATTTTTTTTTCTGTGAAGGAATTTCAGGATTTTGCCAAACTTATTGGACATGCCTTCAAGAACCAAGTTTAGAACTTTACAACAAACTCTGTATAGGTTACATTCTTTTTTAAAGAAACCCTGTATATATTAATATTTCAGAGTGAACTTAAACAAAATAGGCTTGAAATTTGTAAGAAAGCAAAGAAGTCCTGATTGTGGTTTGATCTTCATGAGAAAAGAATAATTCTTCTTCTTAGGGACAAGATGGAAACTGTGATATTAATTTATCCCAGCTTTATCATTCAAGTGCATGACATTTTATCTGTATAAGACAGCTGTACAAAATGAAAAACATGAGTGCCTGCAATGATATTCATGAAAGGCAACTAGTGGAAAGAAAACATCTAAATCTTAAAGACTGAGAGAACATAAATACGTACAAACTGGCCAAAAACAAAGGCAAAATGCCTGTTTTTAGCTGCCTGTTCACACTACTGTATAAATGGAAGATGAACACTGGATTGAAAAAGTACATGGAACTGAACAAAAGACTGTATAAGTGCAAAAGAGAGTGACAGCAAATGTTGTACATGCACACAGAAACGCCAAGCGTAAAAGACGCCAAGCATGATACACATATGCTGAAAAGAAACTCTGGTTGATGTGCAGCACTCACAACCCTGGTTGTACCCCCACTGGACAGAAGGCAGCCTATATAATAGTGTCACACACACACACACACACACACCCCAACTGGACGCATTCCCCAATCGCGCAATGTCTTGAGTGTTTAACGACCTCCTTGCACACTCTGTTCCACATCCCACACACCCAGCGGGAAACACTTTCGTACAAAAAAAAAACCACCCCGGCCGCAGTTTGCAGGTTTCTCCGCTCAGAGGCTTCGCTCTCCATCCCATTCGCCCCGCGTTCCCGCCCACCGAGGAAAGGGAGTTGAGATCGAGAGATCGAGCCAAGCCTCCCGCGACGGGGCGAGCTCGCAGATCAGAGGGGGTCGCCGGGGGGGGGGGATGGGAGTGGGGGTGAGGACGGCCCTTCCCTTCCGGCCGCTTCCCGCACTCACCTGCAGGAGACGGTGAGCTCCACCTTGGTGGCTGGCACTCGGAGGGAGCGGACTCCAGGGCTCCGGAGACGCCATCTCCGCCGCCAGCCTCCCGGAAGCGCTAGGGGGAACGCGGGGCGCTCTCCATGGGGTGGAAGGGCGCGGGAGGCTCCGACGGTCGCCGGCTCCGGCTTCTTGCTCCGTCCCGCCGCGTCCGCTCCCGCGCCAGGTGCAGCACGTGTTGGCGTATCGGGGGGGGAGGGAGGAGGAGGAGGAGGTTCCCGCTCGGCCCGCCCACCGCCGCGCCTAGGAAACTGTCCGAGGTGCTGAACCCCCGCGGCCGCCCGCTTGCCGGAGGGCAGGGAAAGGGCGCGCCCGCTCAGCCCTTTGCAGGCTCCGCCTCCAGCAGAACGGAGATGAGGGGGGGGTGCGGGGGAGGGAGGTGGCAGGGGCAGGAGATCGAGGCCCGCCTTCCTCGCCCTTTCTTTCTCGGTTTCCCCCCGACTTCCAATCTGAACGGTCCGCCCTTGTTCATCAGAGTAGCCCAGAGCAGCGCCGGCTCGGAACACTCGGCCAAAGCCATCAAAGCGGGAGGTTGAGCGCAGCAGAAGAGATTTGGGGATCGGAAGTCTCGCCCAAGCCGAGAGGGATTCAAGCTAGCTTGCACTTGGGGGACTTTTTTGGTAAACTTGGGGGAAGAGACTTCGTAGCTGCTGCTCCCTCCTCCGGAGTCTTAGAAGCAGAGCGCCTGGCTGAGTTTGGGAAACGGAGTCTCTGCCTTGGGAACTGCAATTCTCGTTTCTTCGGAAGGGCGGGTTGCCCTCTTGCCAGACTTGCAGGCTGCCTCCTCAGCCCGGATGCTGGGACACATTAGGATTATTACCGCCCGATTTATTGCAATTCGTCTGAGGCCACGAGGGCGAGGAAGCTTATTCTCAATTATGCTGGGGAGGGCACCCTTGAACACCACAGCATGCATGCAAGGCTCTGGGCTTGCTCAAAAGTCAGAAGTTCACTTTGATACCAACATGTTCTCATCGTGAATTGAATGGTGGTCCTGGATTCCAAATCTCAGCGTCACAGCAGTACATCAACAAATGAAAAATAACATACTCGATACAGAGCGTTTTGCAGCAGCCCCTTTTTATGAACCCCTGCCAAGCTTTTCTTCTTTTCTTTCCTTTTCCAAGGTCCCAATTCTGCTGTGGGTAATTACTTGCCCTTAAGAGGTGGGGAAAACACACCCAATTCTCTTGCAATAAAACGCATGCAATTCTTCGGCAAATCGAGAGTACGAGGAAGCAATTCCAGCTTCAGCCTGATGTTTGATTTCTTTTTTCTTCCTTTCTTTTAACAGCTTAACATCATGCTGATTTCGCTCAATCATCTCACATCAAAGTTTAGGGGGAAATATAGCATAGAAAATTCCTGCCATTAATAGGCTTCATTACCGATGCTATTTAAATCAGAGGAAGGAAAGACTGATTGGGTCATCAGTAAAGAATGTGACCTGATTTCATCAGTGGCTCCATCATATGAAGAACACAGCAGTAGCTTTGTCAGCCTCCACCTGGTGCTCTCCCATGAATCTCATTCTGCTTGATCTATAGCAAGGGACTTTGGGAATTGCAGTCTAAAACCTCTTGAGGGCCCTACACTATCTATGGATAGAGATGCCTATAAGTCATCTACTCCAGCTGTCTCAGATGTGTTGGACTTCAAACTCCATAATTCCCTGCCAGCACAGGCAAGAAAACTGCAATCCCGCACTTCTGAAAAATAGCAAATACAGAGAACTATTCCAATAAAAAAGTGCTGCTTTACACATTAATACATCGTACTGTCATAGCAAGCTTTTTCTCCAAAGTTCCAATCAAATGCCAGGGCAGTTCAATGCTCAGAAGCAAAAAAAAAAAGAGCATTTACATTTTACTTTTTCCCCTTTTAAATGTGAGACAAGGTGGAAAAAAAAGCACTCTTATCTAGGCTAGCGTTAAAATATAATTGATTTCTTCAGTGGTATAGAAAAGGTACTAGAGAACATGCTTCCTGAAAAAAAAAAGCATTATTTAAAAGCAAATGGGTATTGCCTGCTGAGATGTCGGCAGCCGCAATAACAGCTAAATCAGATTTTCAGTGAGTGGGATGACATAGGAAGAATTCCACTGCTACATGATTAGCAAGCCCAAAATAAATTATGCCAAATAATGAAATTGTACAATTAAACAAAATAGGCAAGCTTGACTCACAGGTACAGAACTATGAATTATCAAATTAATGTTTTTTGGGGGTGATGTGATCTAGATTTCTTGGGGCCAGAACTCATAGGTTGCCTAGAATTGGAGAGAATCCTGCAGTTGATCTGAAGAAGAGCCCAAATGAACCCCTGAACCTCCACCAGCCGCCTCTCGGTTCACCCCAAAGAACTCACATTCTGAGTAGCATTTTTTTTTTAATCTTCAGAGCCATTCCAGGCCAAAACTCAGTACAGGAAGTAGGTAAAGGTAAACATACACACAAGAGTCAGAACGAGGAAGTTTTGACACATTTTACTGGTGATTTGTCAGTGCTTGCCAAGTCCTAAAAGACTGAGGAGAGGGCCCCTAGTTTCCAGGGGAAATCAGCCCAGCTTGAAATAACCCAGACTGCAACCACAGTCAGTCAGATGGACCCAGAAGAGCTGGATGTCTGGCAGCCGTCTAGAAGATGATCTGGCAGCCAAGGGCTCTGACATGGACCAGGACCTGGCACTTGGGGTCACATGGCTTTGAGGTTCCTTCACTTGTGGGATGAGACCATAACCCATTCAGCGTGATAGGTAGGCAGGCAGAAGAAATGTCAAAGGACACTGCTTCCTCTGAGTCCTACACCCCGAACAAATTGCTCCAGAAGGCCCCCGATGGCTCCCGAAGAGCTGGGCGACACCAATTTCAGCCCCACGGTGCTGTTGTAGGTAGACAAGAACGTTGAGCGCACTTCCTGAAGCCGGGATTCCCTCTCTGTCAGAGTCACCAACCTGTAAGAATATCAATAAATGCTGTTTACACAAGGCAATTTTAGGAGGGTCGAAAAGAACTTCACATAAAATCTATACGCTGACCATACACCACTACCATATTGTCAGTATTCTGGCAGTTACCCCAATTAAATCATGAGTCTCGAGCCAAACTTCCAAAACTACAAAGGATTTATTGGGAATTAACATGTCGGCATGACCTGGATGTAGCCAACTCTGAGACATGTAATTTACTGTCACCCTTGACCCTGGTTTTCCCCCACCCCTCTGTGTGTATCATAATTCATATTCTCCAACAAAACATGTCCATCGCCAACAGTCATCAGTCATGTTCTCCAATTAGAGATTTGTGGGGCAGAAACTTCAGTCACCTAATTACAATCCCTGAAAAATATGAATGGAATGTACTTTTGATGCCAAACTGCTGCACTGCTCTTTCAAACTCCTCCAACCCTTTCTGTTGGCAACTATAAAATGGACACAGAAATGTTTTATGAGTTGACACATGTATTATTTCACGGGACAGATGGATGGGACGGACTGAGACATATTGGCTTTCTAAAACTGCCTAACGAGGGAAAGGGAAATGCTGTCGAAGAGACAGGAAGAGCGTGACTCGTGCTCTGTCCTGCTGGCTGAGCTCCCATCCAAGTACTCTCGGGTGAAACCAGGGATGGGATTCAAAAATTTTAACAACCGGTTCTGTGGGCACGGTTTAGGTGGTGGGCGTGGCTTGGTGGTCATGTGACTGGTTGGACGTGGCCAACTCAATATCACTCACATCGAGGCACGCATCTTCTCGCCTGGCCTCTCATGATTGTGAGGATGCTGCAACAGTCGTAAGTGGGGAAAATGGTCATAAGTTACTTTTTTCAGTGCCATTGTAACTTTGAATGGTCACTCCACACAAGCAAAGTACCAACAAAGGAGGGGGAAAAAACTCCAGAGACATTCCTGAGACAGGAAGTCTAGTCCTGCCAAGAATGTAATAAGGGTTAACGGGGAGGCAGTTTCTGTAAGCAACACCAGAATGTTTCCTTCCTGCCTTCCTTACAGGATTAGGCCAGGAATTTCTTCTAACAACCGGTTCTCCGAACTGCTTAGAGTGTTAACAACCAGTTCTAGCGAATAGGTGCGAACCTGTAGAATCCCACCCCTGGATGAAACCGGCTGGCTGTAGCTCCAATATTAGCCATGCACAACTCTTCCCTGTCCCAGGCACAAGTTGGGAGCATCCTTCCCCAGAGTGGGAGGAGAAGGAGAGGAGGAAAGCCCAAGGGTTTCCAAGTGCACTTCAGAGCATAAATCTATTCCTTCCTCCCCACCTCCCTGCCATTTTGTGAAAAGCCAGGAACCCCAGGAGGGGTCCTGTGTGTGTAGTTAAGGCCACTGTTTCCTCTCAGTGCCCTGCCTCCTTTCCATCTGATCTATGTACTAATGGGGGGGTGGGGGAGGGAAGGGGGAGGAAGTAAAGCAAGCAACTCATTCCAGATGAGAGAAACACTAAGGGAGATTATAGTTCAAAGGCATCTGTTCTAAATGTCTTAAGAAGAAGTGGGGGAAAAACATCTTTACGCTGTTTGAAGATGCAGCTTTTCCTTCTTTCTCTCAAGAGAGAATCAGGCCTTCCTCCCAAGAGGTCATCCCAAGGGTATGGAACCAACCTGCCCATCAAACATTCCCTTTCATCTCCCCAGTGTTTTGCAGGCTAGAAACTGGCACTGTTAATTTGAATGGAAGCAGTAGAAAACCACCCACTGCCACCAGCTTCGAGTCCGGAAAGAGCAACGAGAGGATACGGGTGGAAGGCTTGGATTAAAAACAAAAACAGAAGTCCAAACAGAATGGCAGCCAACTGGGTTTGCTATTTATCTTGTCAGCTTCACAAACACAGGAGTCAGGATAGAGAGAGAGAGAGAGAGAAACAGACAGACAGACAAACAGACAGAGAGTACGAGATAAGGAATTTATCCTCCAGCTTCTCCATCGTGACTGCAGGATTGGCAGATGGCACTCCCTACTACAAGATGAAACATTTCAAAACAGAGAGAGTTGGTATCTCTGAGTACCTCATGTCACAAAATCCACTATTCTAATTCAAGGGCCTACTCAGCCGGTACAACCGAGAAGCCCAAATTCTTTGCATTGTCTTCCACTAAAACCAGATGTCAATGTCCATAAATAATACCTCCCTATGCCTTTCCCAAACACTTAAGAGGATTTTCTGGATTCATAGCCTCTGTTAGGGTGATGCTGTTCGTGGCCAGGAAAACCCTGATCCGGTTTCAGCTCATACTCCACCGGTAAACAGGATGGAATGGAAGACAATCATTCCTGACCTTGTCATCTTCTAGCGACCCGCAGCTACCCTTGAAAACCCTTGGAAATTTCAGCTGGGCCAAAATAATGTGGCCCACATGCTTAATGGCCAATCTCAAAATAACATGCGACATCCCTGCTGCATTGGTTACCAGTATATCCCCAAATGGAATATGCATGCTTGGTTGCTATATGGCTTGGAGTTAGATACACCACCTTGACCAAATCAATGCTGCCCATCCATCCAACCCTAGATGACCAGAGAGTGCTTGCTCAAGGTCTCCCTCTTTCAAAGGAGTATGATGGAACAGGAGGAGATCCCGATGGAGATTTCCTTTCTAAGTAATAGCCTATCTCCCCCAAGCTGAGAACGGCCCGCTCTTAGGGCTTTCTAGAAAATTTAAAGGTCTTCTGAGACCTTTGAGTCTTTGGTTAATTGTCATTACCGTTAGGGAGTTTCTCTTTAATTTCAGGTTGCTTCTCTCCTTGATTAATTTCCATTCATTGTTTCTTGTCCTGTTCTCTGGCATTTTGGAGAATAATTTGGCCCCCTCTTCTTTGTGGTAGCCCCTCAAATATTGGGATACTGCAATCCTGTCACCTCTAGTCCTGCTTTTCTCTGCATTAGCTGTACCCACTTCCTGCAACATTTCTTCGTACATTTTAGTCTCCAGGACTTTAATCATCCTAGTTGCTCTTCTCTGCACTTTCCCCAAAGTCTCAACTTTATAACGCATCATAAAATACGTAACACACACATAACATATCATATATCACCTCCAACACATGCACATACACAGTAATATTATTGTACATTACTATAAATTACAAACTGTCAAGAATCCAATCAGATAGAGGCAGGGTATCAATTTAATAAATCAACAGAAATAAAGATCTACCCACCTCCAGGAGTTTTTCTTCCCCGCACCACAGAAGAAAACCATTTCACTTATTCACACTAAATACAGCATCTGTTTTCCAAGCACATTTCTTCCTTGTGGGGTTCTCAAAACCTCTAATGAAACTGATTTGTAATAGGACATTCACACCAAACTTCAAATGCTACAGAATTTGCTTTTCTTTTTCACTGCTTGGCTGTCATAAGCGTCCATCTTTTCCTTTCAAGATGCACCTGAAGATACACCTATCTACCAACTGATCAAAAAGATTAACCATAGGATGGTGTGTTCTAAAAACCTGTGTCAAAATGGTCTTCTTAGGGGCTACAAGATTGTTTTTCTCCCAGGGAAAACGACACCTCAAATTCCTATACTGAATTCATCACTCCAGATAGGTGCTGGCCTACAGGTCAGGTACTTTGTAAGGCAATTAGAGCACTAATGGAGCAGATATGGGAGAAAAACCAAAAATCCCAAAGAGGTAAATTTACAGGAAATCCTTGACTTATGACCACAATTGAGCTCCAAATCTCCATTGCTAAGCAATTGTTAAATGAGCTTTGCCCCATTTGATGACCTTCCTTGCCACAGCTGTTAAGTGAATCACTGCAGTTGTTAATTAGTAAGTTAGCTGAATCTGGCTTCCATGTTGATTTTGCTTGTCAGAAGGTCTCAAAAGGTGGTCACGTGACCCCAAGATACTGCAACCATCATAAATACAAACAGGCTGAAAAACAGTTTCTATCCCAGGGCAGTAACTATATTGAATTCTATTGTATAGTAATGCAATGTCAGGTTTTCAATTCAGTTGTATCGAATGTGGATGAGTGTTTTTTATTTTTATAATTATAATGTACACTGAAGATGGCGTTTAATTTTGTTGTACGAGGTGCAATGACAATAAAGTAAACTAAACTAAACTAAAAGTCAGTTGCCAAACGTCTGAATTTTGAACACGTAACTGTGATGACTTGGGGCGTGGCCCAAAGGCAACACAGTCACATAAGTAAGAAGAGTCCCTTTAATACTTTCCATTTTGCTCCCAATGTCCAGGTTACCTTCGGCTGAAGAAAAAACTCTCCTAGGAACAGCCTTTAAGTGGAGGAAATTCAGTCCGAAAACAAAGTACACACAAATAGAAAATAAAAATCCACACAAACCATGCTACAGCAATTAACTGGATAGGGCAGGAGAAGGAATTGCAGACTTGAAAGCCCAGCAAAACTCACAGTTGGGAAGACACCAGGAACACAGATAAGCCTTGACAATAACAGACAGCTCACAATTTGCTTCCAAGAACTTTGCTGTGCGTAGCTTGCCTTTTTAAATACTGTGTTCCCATGAAGGGAATCAGGGCCCTTTCCTTCCCCATAAGCCACACAACTCATGTTGCTCCCTTCTCTGTTCCTGCCTGCATGCCCTAGGATGAAGAGGGGGTGGGCCTGGGTCTTCCTCCAAATTCCCTCTGCCTTGCTCTACCTCTCCCCTGGTCTGCCAAGCCGGACTTTGCCCTTCCCCAGTTTTTTCCACAACCAATGGAGGCATACTCCCACTTCCTGTCAGCTTCTCGACCTCCCCCTTGGAATCAGATTCCGACAGGGGCATGACAGTAACTGTGGGGATGTTGCAACCATCATAACTGAAAAATAGTCATAAGTCACTTTTTTTCAGTGCCACTGTAACTTTGAACAATCACTTAAACCAATGGTTATTAAGACAAGGACTATCTGCATTTGGAGCAACAGATTACACTGCTCCAGTTATGGCGAGCCTTTTGGGCTCAGAGTGTCCAAAATTCACAAAATGTCTAACTTGACTCTCTGGTTGTGTCACCGCCCCAACTGAAGAGAAAAACTCTTTACATATTCATTTACTTAAAAAAAAAAAAGCCAAATCATACTATGATGCTATGGGTTATAGTGATGCTATGGGTTATAGAAAGAAATATAAAATAATTGCAAAAATGAAATATGAGCAAAATAAATGTATTTTAGGAGAGTCCGGAGGCTGCATGACAGCACACCCCATTCTCTTGTGGCCTCTGAATATCATGTGAGAACAGGCCATGCTTTCAAGAATAGATGTCGAGTGTTGGTGAACACTGCCACAGGTCACTCAAAACATCACATGTCACTTTTGACACGTGTGTCATAGGTTCACCATCACTGACCGACCATATCTTGCTGGGTTGGGATTGCAGGCAATAAGAAGTCTAGGAGTTTAGTTCTAGCTCAGCTAAAAGTCACCAGGAAGACGGAAAATGAACATTATCAACCCTTCTTCAAGGAGGGTCTCAGCAGATTCTCTGATTTCAACCTTGGCACAAACTGACCTACATCATTTCAGTTAAAAGGCTTTCCAGAAATGGAACTTTTTCCAAGCTCCATGTTGTCAGTTTAAGGACAATTGAGCTGTAGCATTTTCCACATGTTTTTCCAGCACTGGCTCCTTGAAAAAGACTTGCCATTCAGAACACAACAGCTGCTTCCCTCCATGCAAGGACTAGTATTGTAAGAGAATTACAATACTGCCAGCATAGCAAGATGGGGAGGGAGGAATAGTTTAAAAAGAGAGAGAGAAAAAGAGAAAAGGCAGAACGATGCCTTTTGGCACACTTTTTTTTTAATGGAAAGACATAAAGTGGCTTATGAATCAGCTATGTGGGACTTCAGAATATAGTTCTGAAAGAGGACACCATGTCCTGATAGCGTTTTGTTTACACCAGAAGCATCTCTTCTCTTGAAAACAGAGGCTGAAAAGAAAGGAGCGCCAACTATATTCTTGGTGCGCACATGCTCTCCAATCTGGAAGTACCAAGAGGGACTAATGGACGCTTTAATGGACTTAAACATTTCCCATTCATTCCAGATTAACGTAGCCTGCAGAATATTTAAGGGGAGAGTCCTGCAGGCACGAAAACCTTTAGGTTTTATGAAACCTTAATAAGATCATACTGATCCAGTTTTGGTCACCACATTAAAAAAAAACAAAAAGATTTTGGAAAAAGTGCCAGAGAAGAGCAACTAGGATAATTAAAGGTCTGGAAACTAAAACATATGAAGAATTGTTGCAGGAACTGGATATGGCTAATCTAGACAATAGAAGGACTGTGGGGAGGGGGATAACATGATAGCAGTATTCCAGTATTTGAGGGGCTGCCACACAAAGGAAGGGGTCAACTTATTTTCTAAAGCACCAGAAGGCAAAATAAGAAACGATGGATGGAAAGTAATCAAGAGAGAAGCAATATGGAATTAAGGAGAAATTTCCTAACAGTGGGGACTATTAAATCAGTGGAACACCTTGCCTTAGAAGTTGTAGGCACTTCGGGGTTTTTAAAGGAGATTGTAAAAAAAGACTGGACAGCCGCTTGTTTCAAATTGTATAGCATCTTCTGCTTGAGCAGGGGATTGGATTAAAACAGGGGTCTCCAACCTTGGCAACTTTACGACTTGTGGACTTCAACTCCCCGAAAGGCTGAGGAATTCTGGGAGTTGAAGTCCACAAGTCGTAAAGTTGCCAAAGTTAGAGACCTCTGGACTAGAAGACCTTCAGGTCCCTTCCAGCTCTATTCTGATTGAATGAAGGGTTAGGGTTAGGGTCTTTGATTGCTGTTTGCCCCAAGAGTCTCCTGGGAATTCTAAGTTCCTCCGTCCTTAGCTTACTTCTATCAACAGCTGTCTCAAAATGCAATGAGAATAATAGCTCGTTTGACATCTTAATCAATAAATAGAAGCAGGCTCGGGAGCAGCTCCGTCCAAATCTTCAGTTTGCTTGCCTATTTATGTAGGACATTGGAAACTGCACACAGGCTCCTGATCCCTAGGAGTTTTCACAATCTTTCCAGAATTTCAAAGGACTGAAAGAGGACCTTCTTCTGTATGTAGATTCAGTAGATTTATACTTTTCTTCAGGAGCCAAAGGTGAGGGACATATAACATGCACTCTTAGCATTTTCCTTTCACAACTGTCAGTGAGATTGGTTAGATAGGAAGACAGACTATTGACCTCACCCCTTTCCTAAGAGGTCCGTAGGGGGTGTGCATAAGCGCACCAACGTGCCTCCCATCCCTGTCCTATTGTTTCTTTTATTTTTCTCATATGTATCCATTTCATGTATTCATAACTAAGTTTATACTTATACCTATTATCTTGTAAGCGATTGACAAATTAAATAAATAAAAAAATAGACTAGTCTAGTCATCTATGATGTGGGTGGACTTAAGCTAGGATTAAGGACTTCAAGGCTCATACTTTAACTAAAGCTATATTTCATTAGTTCTCTGGGATCAGCTACTCGAATCATATCTATGCTCTACAGCAGGGGTCGCCAACCTTTTGGACCTCAAGGACCACCAAACTCATAATTTTAGATCCTAGGGACCACTAACTGGTTCTGTGGGTGTGGCTTAATTTGTGGGTGTGGCTTGGTGGTCATGTGACTGGCTGGGCATGGCTTGTATGTAAATATTATAAATATTTATATAAATATTGAATTTTTTATTTAAAAAAGAGCAACTTTTACCCAAAATCAGGCAAAGCAGGCAGGCAGATTGAGTTGCTCACAGAATCACAGATTCATTCAGAAATCTATCTATCTGCCATTGACTAACTCAGTCTGTCCCATAAAATTTGCTTGCTCAGTCTCTCAAATTTGCTTGCTGTGAGTCTCCACTGTATTTGCTTTCAAGCAAACCTTCAGTCCTAAGGGAGGTTCGGCTGTGCTTAGCTAGAAAGCAAGAAATCCAACCATTTCCTGCTTCCTAACTAATCTAAATATCTCAGCACGGCAGAACAGATGATGGTCAGAAAAAGGAAAAATAGCAACTTAGCTGACAAGTTTGCTGGGTAAGGAGTGGGTGGGCGGGGAAGATTCCCACGGGTCATGTGGGTGGTGCAGCCTCGTGTTTCTGGCAGCCTGGATTAATTGCTTTGGGGTGTGTGTGCTCTGGGGGTGAGATTTCTCTGTAGCCCACCAAAATTTTCTCACGGCCCACCAGTGGGCTGTGGCCCACCAGTTAGTGACTGCTGCTCTACAGAGTGATCTTCTGATCATCAACAGCAATGCCAAACCTGTTAAACTGAAAGCTTCAAAGGGGCTTTTTTGGAACCTTGTAGGGTTCATAAATTCCATAGGAAGCATTACTGTATTTGGTTCTCTATTCTCTATTCAGAAAATTAAAGATGACAAAAGCATTTATTTCACTCCAGTTTTTTCTCCTATCCTAACATCTGGCTCACTGTAATCTGTTCTAGGAGGATGCCTAGCATATCTGGTAGAAATATTTTGCACCCAAAACAAAACTCATGGATTCCAAGAGTTTGTGCTGAGAACGTAATATTATTTTTTATTTCACCTTGGAGCCAAAGGTAGATGTTTTGAGTGGTGGTATTTTAAGTGATGTCATAGAAAACAGATTTTAAAAGAGGATTCCAAGCACAACATGTGCCATTTTGAATACTCTGCCTGACATTAAGTTTTGGAACAAAACACAGAACCCATTTTAAGCTTTGTTTTAATGGAACTCAGCAAACTCAACCGGCAGAAGGTTTTGAGTTGGGTTTTGTTCTGTGCTCCAACAAAAACCATGTTTTTCAATATCATTCACATCCTTAGCCTGTTCCTATGTTAATCTGCACATTATTTCCTTTCTTCCTATTTCCTTGAGTTTGTGGACTGCTTTAATCCAAGCAACTAATATTTCCTCAACACATGAAATTTGTGTGTATTTTTTCCCAGCTTATGCCCTTTTTAGTGCATATTTCACAGGATGTAATTTTTTTCACAAGTATTTTTTTTTCTCCTGTATGTTTATACACATTTTCCTCAACACATTTTTTTGGTGCATATCTTTTTAAAAAATTGTGAAACAGCATAAAAATACTCCAAAGGGTGGGTTTGGGTCTGTAAGTTTGCATACAGATTCAGAGGTATGAATTGGGGACATGCACATTAAAAAATGGAAACCAAACTAAATCCTCTGTCAATGCTAAAGCAGAATAATTAATAAGAGTCCAAATAGGGTTCAACTTGACTAGGAGAATGATGCTGAAGTAAAATCCTGTACTCCTCTACCATCATCTTCTTCTCAGGTAAATTGTTGGGTTAATGATATGCCGGAGCACCCTATGGTAATCCAGTGCTTCATTGTTTTAATTTGAATGCTGCCTTCCCATAAATCAAATATCCTAGAAGTCATTATCCTAAGGCCACCTCTTCAGAATAACAGAATAACGAAGTAACCTTGGAATTTAATCAATTCCAATTTTACAACAGAAACACAAGCATCAAAACCTGAAGCCCTTCAAGGAGGCAGCGAGAAGAGAGAGATGCAATTATCTGAAGCAAGAACAATGCCACTCTTCCCATCTCTCAAAATTTGTAAGACACAGCTCAGAGAGGCTAATGCCACCCAGATAGATATTGAAGATACAACTCAGCTTATCCTAGCTGTACTTAAGTTAGTGTATCTTCTGCTTGCATTATATACTGAGCCACTTTTTTTGGGGGGGGGGGGGNGGGGGGGGGGGGGAGGGAGAATTAGTTTCAAAAGTAAGAGTATTATGGTCTGTTAATTTCTTCTCGAAAGACTTTCCTAACTCAGATTTATCAATTCTTCATTACAAGGAAGCACTTCAGCACAGCAAGCCTCTCGGACTCAAGGGAATAGCAACTGGAACTATCTATTGCCCAGACCATCCATTTGATTAAATACAACATGCTTGTGTACCAAAACTACAATGGCATGCACACGTTTTGATCCCTCCTGGTCATATGTTTTAATGAATCCCCAAGGTCAGGGGTGTCAAACTCATGGCGGTGTCATATGATGTATCATGACTTTTTCCCTTCGCTAAACTGGGCATGGGCGTGGCCAGTGTGTGACATTTGACAGCTCTGCCCTAGGTGAACAGAAAATGGAATAATATCTATATGGTAAAAATTATGACCTGCAAGGTCCCTTCCAACTCTGATTACCTGTTATTTGTTATCTCTGTTACTTGAAAGTAATATCTTCCTGCAAATTTGAATATATACTTACTATTATTTATGTGCAATAGTTAACCTACATTAAGACACTTCCTTCAGAACAAATAACTTCAAAGCATTTCCTGTCGCCATCTAAGAATCCTTCTGTTCTTATTTTGGGAATTTTCCTTTTCACTCTTCCTTGCAGAACTCTTCCAAAAAAAGTTCATTTTCCTAGGTCACCTTGCATTCAATGCATGTTTGGGACCTCTGCACAGACTTTCAGCCCTGTTCAGGTCTGGGGACTGTGAAGACCATTCAAAACTTTGTATTTGGAGACACGTTTCAGATCATTCCTTTGCTGAAGTACCCAACATCTTTAATTTCTACACTGGCCATAAAATAGTAGTTTCTTAGGATAGATATGCTGACATTTAGATGAGTCTATTCATCCTTCCACCCACATGGTATTTCTTGTGCCACCTCAAAGTTGTTGGGCATACAGCCCCATGCCCAACAACTGACAAATTCTTCATCCTTTTTCCTGCAAGAATATTGGGTATGGCTGTGGGCATATTATTGTTTCATCAATCCAATCATTTTATTCTAAAACATTTTGGGCTTATCAAGGTTTGGATAGAGAAGGTTAATTGTGGGTCAGGGTTGGTTTGTGGGGTCCATGCTACTTTCTGAGCTTGGTTGGTTGCTGCAGACATTTCATTATCAAAAGGGTAATGAAGGGACATGACAGCAGTACTTGAGAGACTATCACAATTTAATTAATTTATTTATTTTATTAATTTATTTTCCAAAGCACCAGAGGGCAGGACAAGAAAGAATGGATGGAAACTAATCAAGGAGAGAATCAACCTGGAATTAAAAACTTCCTAACAGAAGGACAATTAACCAGTGGAACGGCTTACCTTCAGAAGTTGTGGGCGTTTCATCATTGGAGGTTTTTATGAAGAGATTGGATAACCATTTGTCTGGAATGGTATAGGGTCTCCTGCTTGAGCAGTGGGTTGGACTAGAAGACCTCCAAAGTCCCTTCCAGTTCTATTCTGATTGATGGTAATTTCATTGGTACAAGGTTTTATCAAAATTGTCTTCTGCGTGCTTTAGACAATTCTGTTTATGATGAAGTTGGAGAGAAAGTTTCCTTCTCAAAACTCTCCTACGTAGATCATTGTACTGTATAGGTAATGCTGTAAAATGTGGACTTGTTGACATCTATTCCAGCGTCAGCGGGTTTTTTTGCAGTCACTTGTGGGTTCAGCTTTGCAGACATGGCCAGTTTGGGAGCACTTCTAGCAGATATCTTTCTTGATGTTCTATATATTGCCTTGATTTCTGCAGTTCCACCTAACTCCCGTTTCCTAAACACACTTCTCTCATTGAAACTGCCAGCTGGAGCATTTAGGTATTTTTCTTATAACCACCCCCTATTTTGTAAGAGTGAGTTCCTTCATTTTCAAATGCTCAAACAGCTACTTAGGGAAACTCATAGTAGCAGACAGTAGACAGAACAGCAATTGCAAACTGAGGAGACAGAAGTTTCAGAGAATCTGGCTCACCTATGGAACTGTCATTTTTTTGGGCTAATAATAGGCTTAATAAATCAGTCACTTATTTGGGCTTTCTCAATAACAGTTTAAAACGTACCACTGAATCAACTGGAAGGGTGTCGCAGTGGTTAGATTGCAGTACTGTAGGCTACTTCTGCCAAATGACAGCAATTTGACATTTCGAATCTCACCGGACTCAGCCTTCCATCCTTCCGAAGTCAGTAAATGAGGAGCCAGATTGCTGGGGGCAATGGGCTGACTCTGTAAACCACTTAGAGGGGGCTATAAAGCACTGTGAAGTGGTATATAAGTCTAAGCGCGACTGCTATTTTCTTACTCTGAATCTGTACATGGCACACAAACAGTGAGCATGCATTCAGATTTCCAGAAAGATGAGGTGTTTTTCTTTGTACCGCCTATAGATTATGATAGCTTCTATTTACCTAGGGATTTGGGGGGGGGGTGTTCCTCAACGTACAACCATCCATTTAGTGATTGTCAGAAATTACAACGGCGCTGAAAAAAGTGACTTTCACACTTACAACCGCTTGCAGCATCCCCATGGTCAGGTGATCAAAATTCAGATGCTTGGCAACTGGCTCATATTTATGACCATTGCTTTGTCCCAGAGTCAAACAATCACCTTTAGCGACTTTCTGACAAGCAAAGCCAATGGGAAAGGCAGATTCACTTAACCGTGTTACTGACTTAGCAACTGCAAAGATACACTTAACAACAACAGTGGCAAGAAAGGTCGTAAAATGGGGGCAAAGCTCACTTAACAACTGTCTTGCTCAGTAAAAGAAAATTCAGGCTCAATTGTGGTCCTAAGTGGAGGACTACCTGTGATTGAAAGATTAACATTTGAGAAAGAGGCCCCAATTTTTTGTGTGCAGTTGTGGAATGAAGAATCATGGACGATAGGGCACTAGAGGTCCTGCAGGCAGTTTCAACTCATACCTTCGCACAATTCCTCCCCATGGAGGGGACAGGAATTGCAGTATGAGAAAAAAAGGATATTCAGGGTTTTGCAGCATTAATTCAGCGCCAGAAAAATAATCACAGATGGCTGATGCTTCATTTAACATCTTTATAAACATAATAAGTAGATTTTACAAACCAGCTGTAGATTTCTCCAACATGGAGCAAACTCAGACAGAAACATGTTGCAAGTAACTTTAGTAGCTACTCAGGAGCTAAGAAACAGACATCAGTTTCACTTTAGTTCAGCAGGCAGGCAAGCAAGTTAGTTTAATCTTCAATAGACAGACTCAGAGCTTAATATAGAGCCACGCCTAGGCTACTTCCAGTTTCAGTTTCCAAACAGTTCTCATTGGCTGACTTAGTTGCTATGCCTATTGCTATATGGCTGACCTTGTTGCCATGCTCTATTCCAGTTCATGAATATACTCTGACAAAGGAGTGCGATTTAACTATTGCTGGTGAGATGTTCAAAGGTAGATGGTGAGCAACAGTCAAGAGAGGCTTTGTGATGATGGGCAAGAACAAAGCCTAGCCTGTATTGGTGTGATAAATGCTTTTTCTCAAATGCACTTCCAAAGCGTCTTTTAGCACGCAGATGGCTATTTGCAAAGGGGGATGAGTGGCTGAGTTGATTTCTAAAGAGGCAAGAACAGGCCATCTCACAATACTCATCCTGGCCTGGTACTTAGAACATTATCTTTCAAAATGAAATACATTTATTACAGATATATGGGGGATATCTCTCCTTTTGGAACACAATGGCTACAACAGTTCTTGGCCAAAATACACAGGATTGGATTGTAAGAATAGAAAGGAAAGAATATTTTAACTGACTGCTTATCCTTTTGCTGACTTTGTGAAGGACACTGGAAAGAAAGAAAAAAGAAAAGAAAAGAGAATCCCAATGCCTAAGAAGAGATACTTTAGAAAATAATCCAAGGGAATACTTTAGCTCAAAGATGCAGCTTCAACAAATTAAATCCTGAAATGAGGCTCGCAATCTCAAGGGTTCCATGGAAGAAGTTAATAATGAGGAAGGCTAGGTTAATAAAAAGCCCACGCTGAAAAATAAATGGGTAAGAAGTGCACAGCAGTTGGTGGTGGAGGGACAGAATTTAACAGGTATGATCCAAGCCTCCAAGATCTACTTACAGTACGCAACGCTTTGCAAAAAAAAAAAAAAAGTATTTTGATGGATGTAAAAAGTCCACAGGTATCTGAGGATCACATGAGCTTCGTATATCTGGCCCCAGGACTTGAGGAAAAGCCAATCTGGTTGCCAGCCAAGCCATGGTTTTCCCAGGCAGGGATTTGTAAGAAATCCTTAACCTATGATCAATGAGCCAGCAAGCCTAGACTGATTATATCAGACTTGACCGGTAAGTGGCTCCTGAGGATCTTAGGAAGATGCATTTGTCTGGACTGGTTCTTTTAATTCTAGGATGCCTGGGACTGAACCAGAGACCTCCAACATGCAAAGCAGGGTCCTTCCATTCACAGATCTCAAGCACTTACAAGGAACTGTTAGGGAGCTCATCTGGGAAGCTGCAAAGAGAAGAGGAGTCAGTCTGCTCCTGTATACTGCCGCTCCCTGTTACCATCTGCCAGCTGCCAAAGTCGGTGGAGATGGAGGATCCGGGAAGAGAAAGGTCAGTTGATCTGAAGCAGAGAGAGAGGAGATGATGCAAATCAGTGGCTTCATTCAGGTCTTCTGCTAAAAAAAGGTTCACTGGCGGTTTTAGCACCTTAAAAAGTTACACGGCAATGCAAACTGTCAGGCAGGGGGGCATTTAAAACAGAGAGAGAGGGAGAAAGAGAGAGATATGGAGGACCACAGAGCCCATGAAGCTTCCCTATAAGAGTGAAAGACATGTCAAAGAAAAGTACTCCAGTTCAAAGCAGGTGAATTGAGCCAAACCAGGCAGTGGTCATTTTGGAGCTGCAAGATCCAATAGCCATCATGCTTAAGAGCCCAAGAAATGGATGCTGTGTCCCTACAAGTGCATACCCACACTGTGTCCTACCAGCTGGAGGTTCCCCCCTCTCCCAATTGCTCATGTTCTGTAGGGCACAAACTGAGTTTTCCGGCCATTCCCAGCCAGAGGAGAGCTCCCAACCTGAAGCAATATCCCCCATTTTCTGGGAAACAACAGCCCTTTCCAGACAGGGCTTGGATTGTAAAAGCAGGCATCTGAGTAGGTGGAAGGCAAAAAAATAGAATTTAAGGAAAGAAGGTGATTTGGTGGCAGTAAAGTGGAGAACTCTTCAGAGGGTGCGCATCTTCATCTTCCAACAAGATACTTTTCAAAATCTGTCATCTACATTCTTCCTGTTGTTCCAGGAGGCAGAGCTGGTTGGTAGACTGTGTTAGTATTAAATCATAATCCAAGCCGGGCAATTTGGATGAAGGAAAGCCAAAAGAAACCCAGAAGCGTCGATTGTGCAATAGCAAGCTCACAAGGAGAGCATTTAAAAAAAAAAAACACTATCCTTCACAATATTTATTTCAATTGGAGGTGACAAACTTGATTTATGGTAATACTGGATGCCTTACCTGAAGGGTCATTTGTATGTAACAAGGAACAATCCAGATTATTAATTTGAAAGGGCAACTATAGTACAGATAAATCAATGGTCTTCCATTTTTAGCAGGTGCCGCCTTCACACACCTCCCCTTGCTATCCTACAATATTGCCATTTCTAACAGAAGCAGGAAAGCAATGTGCTTTCAAATTTTTTATTGAGTCCAAACCACTGCCTGGATAATCTGGTCATGGTGATTCAGTGATTTAAGATGCAAGTACAGTTAGTCCTCGACTTACGATCACAACTGAGCCCAACATTTATGTTGCAAAGTGTTGGGTGACTTTTATGTTAGGTGAGTTTTCCCCATTTTACAACTTTCTTGCCGCAGTTGTTAAATGAATCATTGCAGTGTTTAAGTTAGTAACAAGGTTGTTAAGTGAATCTGGCTTCCCCACTGACTTTGCTTGTCAGAAGGTCACAAAAGCTGTTCACTTGGCCCTGGGATACTGCAACTGTCATAAATATGAACCAGTTGTCAAGCATCCAAATTTGGATCATGTCACCATGGGGGAAATGCTGCAATGGTCGTAAAAGTGTGAAAAACTATCATAAGTAACTTTTTTCCAGTGCTGCTATAACTTTGAAAGGTCACTAAGTGAACTTAGAACGAAGGAGAAATTTCCTGACATTTAGATCAATTAATCAGTGGCACAACTTGCCTTCAGAAGCTGTGAATGCTCCAACACTGGAAGATTTAAGAAGAGATTGGATAACCCTTTGTCTGAAGTGGTGTAGGGGGGTTGGACTAGAAGACCTCCAAGGTCTCTTCCAAATCAGTCTGTTAACAGCTGTTAAGTCAAGGACTACCTGAATTAGCTTTGTATTTATTGACTCCTGGATTTTTCAAGTTTATAACATACAAATGAGAATAAAAAACTTTTTAATTTTGTGTCCAATGGTTTATCCAAAAACATAACTGATGGGGCTTAGGGAACGGATTGCATACAATTTGTCATCATGGCTAATGGGATATTCCCCTGAAATTCTCCATCCCTGCTCTCTTGAATCCTGAACACTGAATCTCCACATAGGCACTGTGACTAATAGTAACTGATGTTAGTTATCAGATGACATCCATTTTGACTTCCCACATGCCAAGACCAGGAATCTGTTGGCAGCCTTTTTTCCAGGATCTTTCCAAGAATAATTCTGGAATAGATGTGAATTTGTCTATAAAGAAAAAAAATCCATGCCAGGAGTGAAGAGGGACCTTCACAGTCAACTTCAGCTAACTTAGAAGAGAATGATCCGTGCACACATGTTCGCTATTGCTTTAACCTAATCCTGCAAAGCTTTTTCTCCGGTAATATCACACTACTAACTAGAGCATACAAAACACTTGCTAGACCAATATTTGAATACAGCTCATCAGTCTGGAATCCACATTATATATTGGATATTAATACAGTTGAGAAAGTCCAGAAATATTTCACAAGAAGAGTTCTCCACTCCTTTACTCATTGCAGAATACCTTATGCCAC